>JAODUO010000434.1:187500-300000 GCA_025642075.2 Ridgeia piscesae
TGAGCGCAAAGAACAATCAAAACGTCGTGATGGTGATTCTTGAACTATCGACTATACTAATCCCACATGATTGACTACTATCTTTATTAGTTAGAGTGTCAAAATTATGTCGGTGATGCAAACTAGAGCATCACTAATATTCTCAGGTTGGAGACTGGCGAAATCGAAAGAGTAGGTATTGGTGACATCAGACGTTCTGTTATAATGGCGCTGTCCGTGCTGTTTCAATTGTATGTCTTCAACGAGGTTATTCTATTAAGTTCTGGCACATTATTTTAGTGTGGTGACTATGCTTGTTAATATTCAACTTCGATTAACTTATTTAGGGTTCCAAATAAGACCTAAGAGGTACATTTTGTTGCTCTTTAATTTACAACCTAAACATGTATATTATGTATCTACCGTATAAGGTGATTCCAACTCAGCTAAGTTGCTAGCAAAATGTGACAGTTTATTTACAGATAAACAAATTGTTTCAATGAAATATGGAAACCCAACATTTTGCTGTAAAACAAAATGGTTTATCGCAATTCTCCGCGGTCGACTCTAGACATAGCGAAGCTCGACTGTTCTCCGGCACCTTCGTCTCAGTACATGAGAAGGAAAGTGCTTTGCAATTAAGACGAACGCACCTACGTGAATGAGGATAGTCATGTAATTCCCGGCGACCAGCGGCACAAGTTTCAACCATTTGTCACCATAGACGAACGGGATGTCACTTTCGAAGATGACGGTAATGAGGAAGATGGCGGAGACAAGACACGACAGGCCAATGAAGACTGTGTACATGCCAATGTTGTCAGCGGTGATGCAACGTTGCAGGACGCAGCTATGGCGAAATCGATGGTAGTAACAGCGTCCACAGATGAAGCAATGACTGACGCCAACCGGTTGTACGATCTAAACTTTCACAAGTAAAATAATGTATCAATGGTGTGTGAGGGTTACGCACGCGAGCACGCACACGCACAAACATATACGCACACCACCACGGGCGTCGAACGGTGAGGGACGGGGGGGCACGCGTCCCCCCACTTTTCAGCATGGGAATTGTCCCCCCAACGTTTCAGCTCAGAAAAATTGCGAGGCATATAACCTGACTCACCACTCATCTCTCTTAAAAGCCGCTACACAGGACTACCTAGACAATAAACTCGCGATATTAAGTTCCGACCACCCGTTAGTAAATCAACTAGATAAATTGCTTGGCTGGCCACACCGCGCAACTTGATCTTACTTTAGATATTATTTATAGGCTCTAGCTAAAGGCTCAAGCACATTGTAAATTATGAAATTTGTGTTGCACTTTCACTCCTCGCCTGCTTGATGCTTATCGCCTACGGCAGAAGCGGCAGTTTCCTGCACTTTGTGTAACTTATTCCCATTTGAATGATGACAACTTTCTTTGCCAAAATGTTGTATTGGGAAGTTTTACACAGCATAGGCGTCGATCGGTGGGGGACGAGGGGGACGCGTCAGCCTGAGGGGGGTCAGCATAGGAAATGTCCTCACACTTTTTTTAGTTCATACAACAAATTTAAAGGCAGATATAGCGAGACTGATCACTCCCCTCTCTTATAAACTCTACATCGGTCTAGTAGTAAAATTAATACAAATTATACGAGTTCAGATATAAACTTCCGACTACCTAGTGGAAAATCACTGGATATATTGCTTGGTTAGCCGCAGCCCGCAAATTGATCTTAGTCTGGTAAATATTCATCATGCCAGGCTCTGTTATTTTGTTCCCTTATGTTGATATATTAATAGGCATTAGCCATCAAACACATTATTAATTTTTGTTTGCCCTGTCACCCCTTTGATTGCAGCTTGGTCGCCCTGTTGGATACTTATATCGCCTACGGCGGAACCAGCGGATTCCTGCACTTGTGTAATTTGATCCCATTTTGAGTGATGACAAATTTCTTTGACAAGAGGTGGGTTTGGGAAGTCCCCCATAGGCATCTCTGTAACCTCTGCATCGTGTCACTCTATGAATCAGGCAAGCTGTGTTGGGTCCAAAGTCTACACCCCAAATGTTCAGTGATTGGGGCGGGCCATGGCCGCTCTTTATATATAAAGGTTGCCAAGATAACTATTTTAAATAGCATAACATAAAAGCCTTTGTTTATTTTTTAATTAGCACCATACCAACAATGAATTATTTGTATTCGATCCGCTGTTTGATAGAAAGCCAGTGGAGATCGATTAAAACAGCAGTGATGTGGTCGTGTTTCGTCGTTTTGGTTATGAGCCGGGCAGCAGCATTTTGTACTCTTTGGAGTTTCGGAAGAAGGTGGTCGGAAATGCCGTATAGCAGGCAATTTCCGTTGTCAAGGCGAGACCTAACGTAGGTATGAATCATAATTTCTGTTGTTTTTTGATCGAGAAGATTTCGGATTTTTCTAATACAATGAATATGGAAATAGGCTATACGATAAATGTGCTGCACTTGGTTATTCATGCTTAGAGCATCATCGAAGAAAACGCCAATGTTCTTGGCAACGGTGGACACTGGCACAACGGTATCACCAAGTTCTATGTGCGGCATAGAAAGTTTGATCTTTTTATGTGGCGCGCACATCACAATAATTTCTGTCTGTGTAGCATTGAATTTCACTTTATTTAAATTCATCCAATCTTGAAATTCTGCGACACAATCTTGGACGCGCGTGACTGCATGCCTGGATTGTGTCTTCGTCTGAGTGCGGACTGGACGCGAGATACAGTTGGGTGTCATCAGCATATAGGTGAACGTTTATCCCGTGTCGACGTGCGATATCACCGAGTGGAGCAGTGTAGCAAATAACATGATATATACACTGTGTGTGTGTGTGTGTGTGTGTGTGTGTGTGTGTGTGTGTGTGTGTGTGTGTGTGTGTGTGTGTGTGTGTGTGTGAGTGTGATGTGTGTGTGTGTGTGTTTGTGTGTGTCTGAGTGTGTGTGTGTGTGTGTGTGTGTGTGTGTGTGTGTGTGTGTGTGTGTGTGTGTGTGTGTGTGTGTGTGTGTGTGTGTGTGTGTGTGTGTGTGTGTGTGTGTGTGTGGAGAGAGAGGAGAGAGTGTGTGTGTGTGTGTGTGTTTTGTGTGTGTGTGTGTGTGTGTGTGTGTGTGTGTGTGTACGTGCATGCGTGCGTGCGTGTGTGTGTGTGCATAATCTAAACCCACCACTAACCCTACCTCTAATCCCAATTTAAAAGTCTACATATCATGCGTACTTCCAGCAATGGCATACGGCGCTGAAATATAGGCACCCATCAGTCCAACAAAGAACTAGCTAGCAGCCGCACAAACAAAGATGAAAAGGAGTACGTTAAACATCACATACCGGGATAGAAACAAATATCTGGATAAGAGAAACGAAGAAGGTCACAAATGTTATTGAACAAATCAGAAGACGGAAGTGGACCCGGGCAGGGCACGTCAGCAGGATACGAGGTAACTCAACCTACTGAACTAATCAACCAGGTGGCGCCATTACGCAATTCGGGCTTCGTGCTGCCAACCGCCAGCGTGCCGTTACCACGTTACGCCGCATTCATTCAATAGTAATTTCTTAACACACGTTGTAAATATGCCTTACATTAATAACAGTTTGAGTCTAAAATAACTCAAAGATGAACTGAAAAGAGATATAAACAGCGCCCGTGTGTCATATTATGTTATTACGCAATTATGCCACAGTCCCCAGTTGGCTATCAGCGCCTCCTAGCGATAGTGTAGGTTCCCCATTAGCAACTGACCCGAGTTGGAGTCAGGTTATACAGTCGATACAATCATATCATACCCGAAAACGTCATGCGTTAATAATACTATGTTAGTGGGGATTATTGGCATTTACTCTGATAAACACTCTTGTAAATGTGTATGCTCTACAGGGCATGCATATTCTAGAATATACCGGTCTCATAAGAAACAATCGTACACAGCGATCAGAATGGAAATGAACAATAATCACTGTAAGCGTTAACAGAATATGTGTTATATTAACAGTGGTATATTACCATGTCTTGTTCGTGTAATTATTGTTCACATAAAGTGCACTGAACACTCTGATATATAAAAATGTTGAAGTTACAATGCGACACGTTTCGCATTATAAATATTATTAATGAACATTGTGAACTCGAGTCGACCACAAATATCCTTTAATTGTATAATTGTTTTAAGTGTTTGTGACAATAAAATAATGACTGTTTGTACACGGATCATGTTTCATGTATCGTCCCTCGTATTTAGATAGGCATCGTAACAGAAAGTTGTTAGTCTACATATAATGCACTTTGAATAAATGTATATTATATGAATAATAATAATAAAGGCAATTTTTATAGCACCGGTATCGGCCACGTGGTGGCGCTCATAGCACTTAGAATAGCGGTAATGTATTACCGTTAATACTGTGGAAGGACGCAAGACACGTGTGGATCATTGCCTGCATGTGTTTATTGCATCCAACTTTATCATCGTTCAATACCTGGCCACGAATTATAGGCGTGGCTGCGCCATACCACCGAGTTGGACAATATTTCACACTCAAGTTCCAATATGCGCAGCGCTACAGCACATGCGTGCAGCAGGTTATAACCGGGTACAATTGCGTACCTATACACGGACTACATTGCGCATTTAAGGACCAGTTAACACCCTGCCACACTGACATGGGATTCTATTGATCACCTAAATGTGCAATCAACAAATAAAATATGGAATTGTATATGTGTGAGCGCGTGTTCGCGCGTGTGTATGTGTGGTGTGCGTGTATTGTGTGCGTGTGCGCGCTCGCGTGCGTAACCCTCACACACCATTGATACATTATTTTACTTGTGTATGTTTAGATCGTACAACCGGTTGGCGTTAGTCATTGCTTCATCTGTGGACGCTGTTACTATCATCGATTTCGCCATGGCTGCGTCCTGCAACGTTGTATCACCGCTGACAACATTGGCATGTACACAGTCTTCATTGGCCTGTCGTTTCTTGTCTCCGCCATCTTCTTCATTACCGTCATCTTCGAAAGTGACACCCCGTTCGTCTGTGGTGACAAATGGTTGAAACTTGTGCCGCTGGTCCCCGGGAATTACATGACTATCCTCATTCACGTTGGTGCGTTCGTCTTAATTGCAACGCACTTTCCTTCTCATGTACTGAGACGAAGGTGCCGGAGAACAGTCGAGCATCGCTATGTCTAGAGACGATCACGGAGAATTGCGATAAACCATTTTGTTTTACAGCAAAATGTTGGGTTTCCATATTTCATTGAAACAATTTGTTTATCTGTAAATAAACTGTCACATTTTGCTAGCAACTTAGCTGAGTTGGAATCACATTATACGGTAGATAAATAATATACATGTTTAGGTTATAAATTAAAAGCAACAAAATGCACCTCTTTGGCCTTATTTGGCCCCCTAAATAAGTTAATCGAAGTTGAATATTAACAAGTATAGTCACCACACTAAAAATAATATGCCAGAACTTAATAGAATAACCTCGTTGAAGACATATAATTGAAATAGCACGGACAGCGCCATTATAACAGAAAGCCTGATGTCACAAAAACCTTCTACTTCGATTTCGCCAGTCTCCAACCTGAGAATATTGGTGATGCTCTAGTTTGCATCACCGACATAATTTTAAAACTCTAACTAATAAAGATAGTAGTCAATCATGTGGGATTAGTATAGTCGATAGTTCAAGAATCACCATCACGACGTTTTGATTGTTCTTTGCGCGCACGACTGAACACTGAAAATGACTATTTCGATGAAGCAGTTGGACTTGTGTGGGAACTGTTCCGACATTAGATTCGACAGTCTCGAGGCAGTGTTCCCCAGTCCAGATACATATACACAATGCAATTCGAACAGTCCCCGAGAAGACGTGTTACAATGAGATCGAGTTATAATCATTTAGTTATCGACGACGTCAACAACGATCCGATTTCAACCTCAGTTATGGGCTTAAACGCGGCCAATAGATAAGTTTGTTGTCCGTACATTGTGACATTCTCGATGAACACAGAGCGAATTAGTGTTTTTTTAATAGTGGCTCAGCATCCGTTGTCTTTGTTGTCAAAGAGTCTTCTTTGAGATTAGTTTGAGGAATAGCCTCTGGTACCGTTCACACCAACGAAACTCCGGCGATCTGTTGCCGTATAGGATGTTCAGCAACGGCCTAACTCGCTTCCATGTCCTCTCTTCGTGTGATTTCAGCAGCAAATGAGCATCTATTGCTCCATGGAGTGTGCGAGGCGCCCAACTAATGCGGTCGATGCGATCTTTACCACATTCTCTCCGGACATAAGCCACCGAACCATTGCCGAAATGACGCTGCCAATCATCCACCCACATACTCATCATGTGCTGGTCCATGTTCCAGCCCACATTACCACCTTTCTTGACGGCCTTCCTCGCGGTGGCACCAAACATGCTTTCGGCGTATGTCAGGATGTCGCCAGCACACGAAGGGAGAACTGTATGGCGACGGATCAGCTCCCGCCACGTTGTTACATTCGCGACGAAATTCGACATTGGCAGCAAGCGATAAGCGGTACCGTTGTGCCGGAAGTACCCACAACAGAACGCGTTAATGCTTACTACAGACGAGCGGCCCGACGATAGATCGTAAGTCGAAGCTTTCACTGGCCAGATGTCGGCGTCTGATGTCACCAGAACACTGTCCGAGCTACCGTTGAAGGGGACAAATGCAGCGGCAAACAGCCGACCAACCTGGCTCAGCATCACGGAGTTCACCGACGGCACCCCTTGTAAGAACACGACAATGGCGCCCTGTTCGAGTGTACTCTCCAGGATGTGGTTCCTTGCCGGCGTACTGCGCCATTTTTGTAGATCGCCGACGATCAATACGACACTGCCGTACCCAATGCGTCTCCATGCCAACGTCGTGAGGGGCAACAGAAACGAGTACGTGAACGAGTCGCCGTCCCAGTTGGACGAGAAGACAGCGTATCGCTTATGCGACTGGTTCCCTGCCAACACCACGAGGCACGGTGTAGACAATATAACGTCGTAACCCTTCCGATGTGGTGCCCCATCTTGGGACGATTGCAGTGCTGACGGCGTCATGGCGAGGAGTTTCTCAGGTGCGGTTTTCCGAAGCTCAACGGTTGTTTTTGTTATGTATCGCCGATATATGATTACAGCGACTACGAATATGACAAATACGGTAAATCCACACATTTTTCTCACTCCCAAACCATGCACGACCCTGGGAGGCGACGCCATGTTCCGTTGTGAAGTGATGTCCTGGAAAAGATATCAAAACGCTACATGATTATAATTAATGAGAATGTCGTAAACAAATTCTCACCATGTAAACTTTGGCATATATATATATATATATATATATTTTAATATATATATATATATATATATATATATATATATATATATATATATATATATATATATATATATATCAAAATTGGCTTTCAGAATATGACAAAAGCACAACAGGCAAGGCACAAGTAAGCCCACCAAGCTCAACACAGCAAAACTAAGTACCATCAGCCATAGGGAGAGTTTTGAGCAGGAGATGGCCAGTGCTCTTGCCCAGTGGGAGGAGAAGGGAAGTGTGTGTGTGTGTGTGTGTGTGTGTGTGTGTGTGTGTGTGTGTGTGTGTGTGTGTGTGTGTGTGTGTGTGTGTGTGTGTGTGTGTGTGTGTGTGTGTGTGTGTGTGTGTGTGTGTGTGTGTGTGTGTGTGTGTGTGTGTGTGTGTGTGTGTGTGTGTGTGTGTGTGTGTGTGTGTGTGTGTGTGTGTGTGTGTGTTGTGTGTGTGTGTGTGTGTGGTATGCGTGTGTGCGTGTGTGCGTGTGTGCGTGTGTGTGATGTGTGTGTGTGTGTGTGTGTGTGTGTGTGTGTGTGTGTGTGTGTGTGTGTGTGTGTGTGTGTGTGTGTGTGTGTGTGTGTGTGTGTGTGTGTGTGTGTGTGTGTGTGTGTGTGTGTGTGTGTGTGTGTGTGTGTGTGTGTGTGTGTGTGTGTGTGTGTGTAATTCTTGTGCATGTATATATATTCTATACCACTACGTATGTCTTTGCACTGGCGTCCTTGCAGATATCGTATCATTTTTAACTCTGTTTCATTACTTCATGTAAGCAGCATACAAACTATTACACAATACCGACGTCAATTGAAAACTTACCTTAATAACCTTGGTAGGTACATGGCGTGTCTATACTAATAAAAGTTACATTATTATCATTAGTTGTTCCTATGTTACGCTTCGGGAATTTTTCGCAGCCATCACGTCGTAACTACTGATTTATTGAGGTGCAAATAAACATATTTCAGGGAGCAGATACCCCTTCTGCTCCAAAGTTTGTGCTCGAAGCATTAGTATTTTAAGATGTTTGTGCGAGCGTGATGAGTTAATGAAACCATGTATTCAGCAAACTTATTTTAAACAAACCTTCTGAGTTAATATTTATACATACTATGTTAAGTTATGTCTAGATATTGTATCACAATTTACTTTATCTTCAACAATCTGAATGTCAGCCGAGGAGTGACCAATCCAACCTCTATGTCTGAGATGTAATGCTTAAACGAACCACACCAGGACAAGTGCGCATTTCAGGTGTATGGCACAGTGGACATTTCGCTGGAAAAAGGAAACGATTCGGTCTTATCTGTAAAATATGAGGTAGTCAATGCCCTCGTCACGGAATCCGCTGTCCGAGGGAAATGTTATCACACACCGAACGAATTATGGTGAATGCTACGGTTGCACAAGCAATCGATTCACTGCGCTGCGCTGCCTAGCTACACTGCAATCGATGGTATCTAAGCAATTAACCAACATCGTCATAGGCCGCCTTGTGAAAATGGAACCGTTAAGGTTAAGCAAACACACTGTTACGGAACTAGAACGTTTCTTACGAAAATAGACTGGCAAAATCAAACGTTCACGTCAAAAGACGCCAGGCCTATTTTCAAAACCATGTGTCCTTCCTGCATTAAGTTATGATTAACAGCACATTACATTTTTTCTCGTGTCATGAGCCACAGATAAAACGTAAAGATATTCCTTATCAGGTGTAAAAATGGGTACGGACGATTTATACCAAGTTCAAATTTGAGGTCATCAGTGTATATTGCTTAATTAATTAGACATTCAAAAATGATTCCCACTTACAGTCACTCTCACCAGTAATCAGTGGCAGTGCAAGTGGCAGTGTCGCACATTGGTGACGTGTGTTCAGACGAGCAGTTTTATGAATTGAAATGTTTAAAATACAAATATTGTGGAAACTAAAGAGCAGTTAATCCAGTGATCGTAATTTCACGATGTCGCTGTCTATACTTACTTCTGACAGGCTGACATTGAAGTTTGAACGTTCCAGTAGTTATCATTTGATGCCAACGGCAACGTGCCAACGACGTCGTCGGCGTTGCTGCCGAATTTCTGTGATATATTCCCCCATTTTTGTGAACATTGCTTCAAGGGGCGTCATCAGTGAGAACTTGCAGGCTATTCGTAACCGATGCTTCTGTGTTTGTAACGTGGGCTCGCACCATTCCATAGCGACTTTTTCACGGTAAAGCAGCAATTTGAACTTGAAGTGAGAGTTTCGGCAAATCAGTATCTGCCATTTTTAAGAAGGTCGAAGTTCAACTTAGTATTGTCATCTCATTGGTTGTTTAATTCGAGTCACTCGTACTTCTTACTAGTTACTCGGACGATATTATACACGTACGATTTTCATCCGATTTTGCGATACACGTATGAATCGGAAGGTTTCAAACGAGTCTATCGTACGTGTATCATCCCCGTCATTATTGCACATACGCTTTTTACCACATTACTTACGCCGGTGTTAATAATAAATAAATATCTTATCATCCGTGTTTGTGTTACAGCTTACATTGTCTGCAATAAATCAACCGTAATTTTCCGATGCTAAAATAGCGCAAACGTTATTTAGACTACTAAATATAAGTATGTTACACTGTAGTAAGTTTCAAATATTGACCAAGTATTTGTAAGGGAGCGGCCATTGTTTATCTGTTGGGCCGGAGGAAATGGGGGGCATACACAGTCCTGAAATTAATACTAATACATACAACTTTATTTGTCATTCTACTATATTTTACTTTGTAATTAGTGTTTATATTGCATGTATTATGATTGTGACTATCACACACTCTCTCAAAGTAACTTAACATAATGATCTGGAAGCAAATTGTTGTTACTTTAACATAAACACCATACCATTGAAATCAATCATATCGTACACATATAGATTGATGATAGGTCTTGTGTGTGACAAGTACCCTTCATGTTTACATATTCTTATTGGGTTTTTTCTATAACATATATAAGTAACGGTGGTTGTCTTCTCATATGCATTTCCCCACACAGCAGTAATTACGAACATCTTAGGCATGATGAGTACAGAGTATATAACAAATGACTATTTTACAGATGCTTGACTCTATTCATATTCAGATTCCTAGCCATTTTATCTTCTTACTATGGTCATTTCAACCTAACTGACAGTACATTTTGTAGTATAAAAGGTTTCGATATTATTTCCATTCATGCTAGTGGTGAGATTTTTGTTATCAGCAAATATTATACGTGTCATAACAGTTGATATTTTACGCATGTTATAAAATATAGGCTAAATAAAATTGGACCAAGTATGGAACTTTGTGGTACACTACATGTTATATTTTAGTAAGTTACATTTGTGTCATTCATAGATACATACGGTTTTCTGGTGTTCAGCTGGCTATGTAACCAAAACTATGCACACATCTAATGCCATGATGTTCTAGTTTCCGTAACAAAATGGTGAAGTCAACAGTGTTAAATGCCTTATTGTTTAAATATGTAAAAACTGCTAATGAAGATTATGTGTTATTCACTGCTGTTGCTAATCCCTCTACCAATTCTAATATTGCCGTTATAGTGGAGTGTTTTCTTCTAAATCCATACTGCCCATTGTATAGGGTTTTTTAACATTCAAGAAAGACATTAATCTACTATGAATATATTTTCTAGTATTTTCGAGAACTGAAGTAAAACAAAGCGTGTAGTTAGAGAGAATTCTTGTGCATGCTCATTTTTTAATATCGGGATTACCCGCAAAATTTCATGTTATCTCCATTTTGTGTCGAATTGTTGAATATGTGCTTAAGATATTTTAGAATACCAGCGTGTCGTATTACTATCTTAATTAGGCATACATCAATATCATCATGATCTTTTACTTTTAGTTTAGCATTGTTGAAGGTTTAATGACCCTTCTATCCTTTCAGTATTTTATCATTTTCCTGTATTTGAAAATAATTAATAAAACATTTGCAATATTCTTTCTGCCACTGATTTCATTTGGCTGTCAGTTATTTTCTTTATTTCTTGTACTCCTGTTTTGTATCTGTTCCATTTTTTAAAGAATGGTCTTTAAACAGTGTGTCATCCATAATTTATCCTGCCTTTTTGTGTTTCGTGTACATGGCTACTGATTGGGCAAATTGTTATAGAAATCTGTAAATAAGTTGATAAATCTATTACATGTTGTGTTAACATCTTCATATGTCCCATCGGTATGGCTAAATGTCCACGATTGTACTTCATTACTCGTCCAACGACAGCACACAGTTTTGGGAAAACGAATGGTCCCCATCGCCGAAAAACTATCACCAAAAGTAAACATAATTATTGCAACACTGTACGAATGTATCGTACTGTCGTCGTCTGCCGCTAAAGTTTGCAAATGTTCAGTAAACACTGTCGTCTTAGCCTTAGGCACAACACAGTGTCTGTCAAAACATTCATGTTACACCACCTCTTCGAAAGGATAGACAACACTTCGTACGCGACTCGGACGCTGAAATCAGACTGCATATCTTGTAAAAAACGAAACGACTAACTTTGAATCTTTGACAACGAAATCGACCAATTTCTACGTTAGCTGCCATCTTTGTTTGTCTGAGTACGGCATACGCATACTCAGGATTTGGACGTTTCGTGCTCAAGTCTGAGTACGATATCGTTATCGTACTCAGAATGTTTGGTGACCTCCGTGAGTACACCCGGGTAAGGAGGTTGGCATGTTTTGGGGTTTAATAAGGGTTTTATAACATCCTTTGTGGAAACGACATTTTTTTCATCTCACTGCCACTAGATGTCTGTATCTGTATCTGTATCTTAACTGGCAAAATGTCCTAGGGACACATCACGCCAGTGCGCATGGTGGGTCATCTGACTTAATTGTTAAAATGTTGGATTAAACTATTCTGAAATGATTTTAGTGATTTACTTGAGAAGTTTTGAGGGGAGAGAATTCCATTCCTTAATTGTTTTTGGGGGAAGAAGCTGCTTCCAAATATGTTTGCAGAGTATCAAATTTTGAAGAACTGACTGTCATGTTTACGTGAGGTTCTAGTTTGTGTTAAAAGTGATCTGGGGGATATCTATAAGGTTATGTTATTTTGTATATTATGCTTCTTTTAATTTTCTTCTTGTTTGGAGGGTGTCCCACTGGAGGTCTTTAAAAAGTTGGGTTACTGTTCCTGGTTCTCTAGAATAGTTATGGTAAAAATCTGGCAGCTTGTCTTTGGATTCTTTCTAAGGTTTTAATATGTTTTAGGGTGGGATCCCATGATCTGATGCATATTCAAGTATTGTCGGACAAGGGTTGTGTGGCTATTGACTTAATGTGGGTTGGGCTTTTATTTAGATTTCCCCTAATGACTCCTAGAGTCTGTTGTGCTTTCCCCTAGTTGCATTGTGCTGTAATTTAATGTATTTGATATTTGTACACCAAGATAACAAGGGATTGAACAGATTTAAGTTGTTGGCCACAGAAGGTGTAAATATTTGGTGTCGGTTTTCTTGAGGTTAATGTCATTGTGAAGCATTTGGTGGGATTAATTTCATAAGCCAGTGTTTTGCCATTCCTCAAGTTTGATTAGATCATTTTGGAGGGAGAAATGCATTGTCTGATTTAATTGGTTGATATAGTAGGAGCATCTGAAAAAAGGGGTTTAAGTGAGATTGTTGGGTAGATCATTTATGTAAAGAAAAAAATCCCCCATTTTGGTTCCTTTACCCCTGGGATTTAATTGGTTTGGATGCTGATCCATTTATTACAACCTGTTGAGTTCTTTCTGCAAGGAAGCTTTCTATCCATGACGATATTGGGCCTGTGATGCCATAGTATTTTAGTTTGTGGATTAGTCTTTTATGTGGAACTTTGTGAATGCTTTAGTGAAGTCTAGAATGGCCATGTCTACAGATTTCTTTTCATCTAGATATTTGATTATGTCATGGACAGTTTGAATTAATTGAGTTTTGTTGATCTTTTTGCACGAAAACCATGTTGGTGGTCAGTTAGGATGTGATGTTGTTCAAGGTGTTTCATGATGGGCTTGAATTTGTGTTCAAGGTTTAGAAACAATTTTAAATTTTTTTTGTATTTTTTTGTTTTTCCCTTTTTTGAAAATTGCTGTTATGTTTGCTTCGTTCCAGGCTTTTGGGGGCTTACCAAGTCAACTGATGATTGGAAGATATTGTATTATTGGTGTTAGGTGGAGGCTATCTGTTTAGAAACCATGGTGGAATGCCATCTGGTCCTTGCGTTTTGAGGTGTTAATTTTTGATAGTTGGTCATGTACTCCTTTAAAAATTTTTTGGGTATTTTTCCATGTGGGCTGTCATTCAGATTTGGCAGCTTGGAATTTCCTTCATATGTAAAGACACTTTTAAGGGTTGCCTAAGGCTTCTGCTTTTTGCTTGTCATCCTAATTATGTTTCCCCGCAATGTTGAGGTCCCCAATACCCTGGTTATCTTGTCTAAGTTTGGAAATGAAACCCGAATGCTTTCGGGTTTTTCGTTTTTGGTTGTTAGGGAAATTTATTTATATAAAGTCTAGAGAACGGGGGTTTGTGCATGTCTTTCCTGATGTTCAAAACTCTTGCCAGTCTTCTGGATTTCTAGATATTTTTGCTTTCTTATATAATCGTTTCTTTCTTTTGCACATTTTTTTTTGAACCAGGGAAGGTTGTATCTGGAAGTTGTAAGACGGACTGGTACATAGTGTTTCATAATGTTGATTTTTTTTCAAGGTTCCCTTTGTCTTGACTGTCATGTTTTGGTTTAAAGAGAAGTATTATGTGTGAAGTCATCGAGAGATTTCTGGATGTTAAGGTGGTCAGCTTTATTTCTGATGAAATGTTTTCGTTTGGGGGGATGTTTGCGTTTGGGTGAGATTTTACATCAATGATAATTGTGTTGTGGTTGCTATGCCGTCTACTACATTTAGTTTCTTTATTAACCCAGGTCTATTTGTGAAGACAAGACTAGGATTTGTTGGATTTCCTTGTTTACGGTGGGGTTTATTGACATGGGATTAGTCCATGTTCCTCACGAGGGGGAGTAGTTTTTGGAGAACGTCATATCCACTGTTAGGTGTGACATGGTGATTTTCCCAGTTTATGTTAGGAAGATTGAAATCGCCGGTAATTATGACATTATGTGTGTTTATTTTGTTTCCTAATTTAGATAGAGATAGATCTAGTTCTTCAATTTGAGTTCCCTTTAGAGTCATGTGGGGCACGATAGAAGGTGCATATGATTATGGGTTTTATTCCTTTTATTTCAGTTTCTGTCCAAATGCTCTCATTGTTAGTGTTTAAGTTTGTTAGACGAGTTGTGATGAGATCAGCTTTGGATATTTGGAATACCCCCCCTCCAGTGGTGCTTGTTTCCCGTCTTTTCTAAAAACATTAAAGTGTTCTGGGAAAATTTCTCCGTTTTTAACTGAGGGGTCTAACCATGACCTTTCCCGATTATGTCTGGGTTTTGTGGTTGTTTAGTACTTCGATGTCTGCTGCTTTATTCTTAATGCTTTGGCAGTTTATGAGGATGCACCGGAAGTTTGGTCTGTTCTTTTGTTTATAGGTTTTTTTGTTATTGGTTGTGTTGTTACTATTGTAGTTGTTTCGTTTGAGTTATGATTGTTTCCATTCAGGGGGTCAAAAGGGTTTTCCGTCTGGATTTCACTATCTTCGAAGAAGGAATTTGTGAAGTTGAAGTTATTGCAGTCAGGGCAAGCCCAAGAACAGAAGAGTGTATTTAATTTTTTGTATGCATTGTCATCTATGGCACAGATTGTGTGTGTATCCATTTTTGGCAGTGGTCACAATGGATTGCTTTGTGGTTATTTAGGACGTCCCTGTGGCAAATGCCCAGGGTGCAGACAAACTGAACAATCCATGTGTCAAGGTTTGGTAAGTGCTATTAAATTCATGCCTGGATATTCCAGCCATTTTATGTGAACTGATTTGTTGCAGTCGTTACAAGTTAGGGGAGTGAATTGGACTTTAGTGATTTCTTACATGAATTACATTTAGAGGGGCCGGGTTTAGCTGGATGTCTCCTGAGAGTATTATGCATAAAAGAACAGTGAATTTTGTTGCTGTCTTGTTTGACTTGGGTTTATATGGTGGTGGGGTGATCAGTAGACCAGTGGAACTATTGGATTTGAGACATTTGGTTGTGGATAGTTTTCCAAAAAAGGGGGTGTACAGGTAATATGTTGTGATAAATTTGTGTCTTTTCTGGCTTTATTGTTCACATAGACTGTTTCTGTTGTGTTGTTATGAAAGCTCTTCATTTCATGATTTAGTCTAGAGATGATATGCAGACACGCAAACATGAACAGTGAATATTTGAAAATACATCTTGAATGGGAGCTAGCGATAACACCAGCGTGATTGATAGTGATTAAGAGTTAATAAAATTACTAATAAATAAAATGCATACACTTAGTTTAAAAATAAATAAATACACACACACTTACCTGTAAATAGACTAAAAAAAGATATATGCACACTATAATAAACAAAATTTAAAGTCGTTCGTTGATAAAATAAAACAGACGAAAAGGCCTGTTAGTAGGTCGTTTCTTACGTGATCAGGTTGCGTGATTTGTATTTGTTATTTAATTTTACTGACAGTATGCAGTATTTGGGAGATATCACCAGACTATGTGTTGACTTAGAATGTATAAATACTATTTTGTTTATACACGGTACACTTAGTTTAAAAATACACACACACACACTTTAATAAAGTCGTCTGTTGATAAAACAGGCGAAAAGGCCTGTTAGTTGATTTTATCTGATGCTTGACCGAGTTGGTTTGTGGTTGATTGTACTTTGCGCGGTTATATGACCAGGTTATATTCTTTATCGGTTACATATATTATTTAGCACCAATATTGGTACATAATCTTGGTTAATGATTAATTTTGGTTGTAGGTAAAGGTCTAGCTAGTGATGTGTTGTGTACTTAGCTGTTTAGTAGTTTGGGTTCATTTCCGGTGCGTTTCGTTGTTTTTTTCGTATCCAAGATGGCGAATTAGCGGGAAATCAGCAGAATGTTTCAAAGTTCGTTTTTGTCGATTATTGCAGTTTTGTCACGTATCTGATAGGCAATCTCGGTTTAGTACAATATTCCCAATTACTGGTGAATGTCCTAGGTTACGGTCTTATCTATAAATATGCGTTTTAGGTGAAATTTTGAGCAGCCGTTGTCAAGTTAGTTTATGATCTCACGCATGCGCAACGTTGCTTCGAATAGGATGTCAAGACTCAAGTTAAGATTACCCGTAATGCAATAAGGTTTCACATTTTCCGACCTAATGATAACAATGCTTACAACGACATGTTGATTCTTCTCATTAATTTATTAAAATATTGCATTTGGACCATGCGCAATCTATGCAAACACGAACAAAAAAAATTGTGTTTGTGTGTGTGTGTGTGTGTGGGTGGGTGGGTGTGTGTGTGTGTGTGTGTGTGTGTGTGTGTGTGTGTGTGTGTGTGTGTGTGTGTGTGTGTGTGTGTGTGTGGTGTGTGTGTGTAATTTTTTTGTTACGAAAAGATTACGAAGATTTGTGTGTGCGTGCGTGCGTGCGTGCGTGCGTGCGTGCGTGCGTATGTGTATATCAAGTAGGCAAAGAACAAGCTAGCAGCTGCACAAGCAAAGATGGAAAGAACCTGTCGTATGTTTGATTGGTCAAGTCAGACGACGGAAAGGGACCAGGACATCAGCAGAATACGAGATAACCGATGCACATCACATATCACCACATGGGAATGTAACGAAGGGAAACGATCTAGAGGAAGACCGGCGAGACGATGGAGAGACGAACTAGCCGATTGGGGTCTACTGGATAGGCAGCGTGTGGAAGAGGACAGCGCAAGACAGACACATCTGGAAACGGCATGTCGTGGCCTACGAACAATCACGGGTCAGTACGGCGGCATAGTGACGATGCGACTGTCACAACGTGTGTTTTAGTCTTTATGACGACGTGTCAGTACGCTATCGATCCGTTGTCCCGCTGATGGATCGTGCCTGGTTGTTCTAATGCTAGACCTGCTACTGGTGTCTCGTGCATAACATCGACTGGCGCCACCTTACATCACCGACCTGCTTGAACAAAGAGCTACGAGAGTATTACGCTCAACCAGAAACAATGACTTCTACGTGCCGCCATCTCGCAGCCAATACGATGATCGGGTGTTCTCAGTAGCTGGTCCACGACTGTGGAACCCTCTCCCTGCCGAGATGAAGAAAACCTGTTGCCTCGTGACTTTTAAAAGACTCACCTATTCCGGGCTGTGTATGAAGTGTAGACACCTGTCAGTTTATTTAATTTGTATTTTATGTTTACCTGTTTATTATCTGATACATGGTTTACATTAATTTTACATAATGTCATATTCATTATTATAATTTGTTTATCAATATACCATATATTTTAATAATAACTCATGTACAGCGCCTCCGAATGGATATTTCTAGATTTATGGCGCTTTACAAATGTTCTTCTTATTATTATAACACAGCGCTCGCTCTCTCGGCTGCGCTTGAGTGTGTCTATAGCAACGACGTATCGATTTCCTCACCCAGTCAAAATTGGATAGGCCTATAAAGTACAGTGACGCACTGACATGTATTTATGTAGTCACGTGACAAAACAACTACACAGGGTATATACAGACAGTGTCCCAATCCTTTCTATTAAAAAAAGGTTAGAACACATTACACGTCAGTGAATTGCAACTGTTTTATTGCATCCCAAACTAACCAGGCACGTTTACAGGCACAGCTGAAGTGAAAACAAAGAATATAATTTGTTCATGGTTTGTGCCCGTGAATCAACTTACGAAAATGCAACGACTGCAGAATCCATCCGTTGAGCACCACGAGATTATGGGACTACATAAAATGGAGAATTGCGCAAACCGAACCACGTTCAGCCAGGAGGAAGTTAAAGTCATCAACGTGTTCACGAACATATGGGTGTTTGTGCCGTGGCTGCATGATCGTGGGTCCCGGAACCTGAAGTGGGGTGTTTACCCCAACACTCATTATTAACATTACACTACAAATATACGCAGATCTGGGGCGTGACACTTACCCCACCCCCACCTATATATTTGGATATAGCAATGCTATGTCTGCATTACAGTGCTCTGCCTCCTGCATGTTATGGAGTGCCCCCAAACTTTCTGGAGTTAAGAATGTCGCTCCCAATTTATTCAATCCCCCCCCCCCGGCGCTCCTATGACAGGATCTAACGACTGGGTAAATGTGGTCCTGCCATTGTGACGTCGTGCCGTAATATCGCCCACCAGACCACGATGCCGATCGCAGTTTAACCCGCCTGAAAACTCGAGGCCGGCAAAATGGCCGGAATGGAAGGATCAATTTGATCTGTTCCGAAAGCAACGAAGCTAGACAAAGAAGAACAAATAGTGCAAATTAGCTCCGTCGTCTATGCTATGGGGAAGTACACAAGGATTTGTTCTTTACATTCGTAGGTTTGTAGAAAGCGTATGACAGGGTGCCCAGGGATCTGGTGTATTGGTGTCTGAGAAGGAGAGGGGGTCCCAGAGAAGCTAGTGAGGCTAGTAGAAGGAACATACCATGGAGCATCAACAGTAGTGAGAACCACGCATGGCATAACTGACGAGTTTCCCATCAAAGTTGGCCTACACCAGGGATCAGGGCTAAGCCCATTTCTGTTTATATACTAGATGTCATCAGCGAGGAGTACCGATGCGGGTTGCCATGTGAACTGCTGTTTGCTGACGATCTGGCAGTAGTAACAGATACAGAGGAGATGCAGAGGAGATGGCGTGTTTGGCAGATTGGGATGGAGAGCAAGGGACTAAAAGTCAACATCGGGAAAACGGAAGTAATGGTCAGCAGCAGGAGAGGAACAAAAGCAAACATCAAACAGGCAAGGCACCAGCCTCAGACAGGTGAATAAATTCAAATATGTAGGTGTCACCATCAGTGAAGAAGGATAATCAGAGGAAGCAGTAAGAGCAAGAGTCAGTGCAGCGTGGGGCAAGTGGAGTGAGCTATCCGGAGTTATCAGTGACAAGAAAATGCCAAGGAAATTAAAGATCAAGCTCGACATGACTGTCATTAGACCAGTACTTCTGTATGGAGCAGAATGTTGGACAGTTAGAAAGAAGGAGGAACAGATTCTCGAGAAAACAGAGATGACGATGTTGAGAAGAATTAAAGGTGTAACACTGAGAGACAAAGTAAAGAGGGTGGACATCAGAAAGGAGCTAGGAGTGAATAGCATACAAGAGAAAGTCGGAGACTACGCTGGTATGGACATTTGCAGAGAAT
Organism: Ridgeia piscesae; assembly: GCA_025642075.2. Classification (NCBI taxonomy): domain Eukaryota; kingdom Metazoa; phylum Annelida; class Polychaeta; order Sabellida; family Siboglinidae; genus Ridgeia; species Ridgeia piscesae. The sequence continues at coordinate 207,191 of JAODUO010000434.1, forward strand.
CGAAGAAAACAACGAAGTGAGAGCAGTTGTTGACATGATAGTGCCAGGAAAAAGACCATGGGGGAGACCAAGAGGGAGATGGATGGATTGCGTCCGAAGGGATATGCAGGCACTGCGGATCACCCTGGAAGATGCCCAGGACAGAACATTCTGGAAATCAAGAATTCGGGCCGCTGACCCCACCTAGTGGGGAAAGGCGAAGAAGAAGAAGAAGAGTCTATGCTATGGGGCGCGAGGCCAATACCATATACAAGCAATTTACGTTCTGTGATGTTGAGGGTGAAAATCCAGAAAGAAATTACGACATCGTAATGGAGAAATTTCACCATTATTTTATACCCAAGAAAAATACAATCCACGAAAGAACAAAGTTCAATCAGAGGTGCCAGTTCCCAGGCGAATCAATTGAACAATACATAACAAAATGAGGCTGAACATATCAGAAATAGACTGATAGCAAGAATGGCCAACTAAAAGCTATCACAAAAGTTGCAGGTTGAACAAGATGATTTAACGCTTGAAAATGCAGCGGACATTGCGAGACACTGGGAATTGGTGAAAATGCAAAACGCCTCAGCGGTGGATGCTGCTAGATGGGGGAGACAACAGAAAAAACAAACAGTCAGTTCTGACAACAAATGCACACGTTGCGGACACAAACACATATCGACAATTGGTGCAGAATGCAGGAAATGTGGCAAGAAGGGACATTTTGTGTCAGTGTGCCGGGCAAAATATATCCACGAAGTCAAAACAGTTCTTCAATGTGCACGAGACTTGTCTACTTCATACGGTCTGTATAGTGTGAAGACTCTGAGGGTGAGCTTCGAGGGTGACACTTCCGCAAATTGAGTCCAAGATTGACTCAGGCGCAGATACGTCAATAATGTCTGAAGAAACCAACAATGCCATGAGGCCGAGACAGTTATTTCACTTCTGTATTGTCGTCGTCAGTGCAAAAGCAAACAAATTTCCGAGGTGCAGTGTTGCCAGCCGCAGGGGCTTCATTCTCAAATTTGACGAGTTTGAGGAGACATTCGATGACATTGGATGTCTAAACACTGATCCAGTAAGAATTGTGCTGAGGTGTGAGGCTGAGCCGTACGCTCTGAGCGTAGCCAGGTGCGTGTCGATACCACTGCAACCCAAGGTGAAGGAGGAACTGGACAGTCTGCAAGCAGCATGAGTTATTGTGGCCATCACCAAGCCAACATCATGGTGCCAGTCATGAAGAAATCGGAAAACGTCCGCATCTGCGTTGACTTAAAGAAGCTCAATGAAGAGGTGAAGCGAGAAACCTTTGTTCTGCCGACAACAGACGACGTCACATCAAAGCTGGCTGATGCGACAGTATTCACCTCTATCGACGCCGTCATTGGTTTTTATCAAATACTACTATATAAGGACAGTCAATAATTTACAACATTCATCACATCATTTGGCCGCTACTGTTTGCGTCATTCGGTATCACGTCAGCACCTGAACTCTTCATGCGGAAGATGTCAGTTGTTCGAAGGGGTAGAAGGCGTGTTCAGCTACATGGATGATCCTGGTCTTTGGCAAAGACCATAAGGAGCACGACCGCCGCCTAGAGACTGTCATGAAAATTGTCGAGATGTCTGTTCTCAGACTGAACAAAGGCAAGTGTTTGTTCAGACAAACAGAACTCAAGTTCTTGGGTCACACATTTACCGCAGACGGAATCGTTGCTGATCCAGAAAAGATCGCTGCCAAGTCATGGGAATGGTCCACGTCCTAGGTTCATACCTACCAGACCTACACAGCGTCACACGTCCTCTGAATGACCTTCTGAAAGATGACACAGTTTGGGCATGGGGACCTGCTTGTCAAGATGAAGATGTTGGTAGCCTCAACACCGATACTGGTGTACTACAACGCGACAGGGTCAACCTGTGTAGGTGCCGATGTCAGTTCCTACGGTATTGGAGGTGTGCTCATGCAAGATCACGGTGGGGGAAGTATGAATCCAGTGGCGTTCTGTCGAGAATGTCGATCCCTGCCGGGCAACGGTAGGCACAAATAGAAAAGGAATGCTCAGCGAGTGTGTGGGCATGCGAGTAGTTTGACAGATTTCTCTGTGGTCTGGAAGAATTTAAACTGCTCACGGCCAGGGTGTCTGTGTGGTGGCCAGGGTGTCCGTGTGGTGGCCAGGGTGTCCGTGTGGTGGCCAGGGTGTCCGTGTGGTGGCCAGGGTGTCCGTGTGGTGGCCAGGGTGTTTGTGTGGTGGCCAGGGTGTCCGTGTGGTGGCCAGGGTGTCCGTGTGGTGGCCAGGGTATCCGTCTGGTGGCCAGGGTGTCCGTGTAGTGGCCAGGGTGTCCGTGTGGTGGCCAGTGTGTCCGTGTGGTGGCCATGGTGTCTGTGTGGTGGCCAGGGTGTCCGTGTGGTGGCCAGTGTGTCCGTGTGGTGGCCAGGGTGTCTGTGTGGTGGCCAGGGTGTCTGTGTGGTGGCCAGGGTGTCTGTGTGGTGGCCAGGGTGTCCGTGTGGTGGCCAGGGTGTCTGTGTGGTGGTCAGGGATACCGCGCGACATCAAGCACAGAGTGGGTGCTTGCGAACATTGTCAAGTCAACAAACCGAGCCACTGATGACAACTCCTCTACTCACAGGACCATGGCAGAGAGTAGCAGTGGACCTATGTTTGTCTTAAGGAAATGACTACATGGTAGTAGTGGACTACTACTATAGGTGGCAATTGCTGCTTGCATTGCGAAGTTAAAGGATATCTTCGCCCGATTTGGCACAGTAACTGAACTGGTGTCTGATAACGCTCCCCAATTCTCGTCCTCAGAATCCAAGTCATTTGCAGAGAAGTGTGGATTTTACACACGTGACGTCGAGTCCGACCTGCCAAATGCCAACGGAGAAGTTGAGCGAGCTGTGCAAACGGCCAAAATGATTCTCAAACAGGATGATCCTTGGCTGGGCCTGGTGGTTTACCGAGACACAAGATGCAGTCCTGCACAACTAATGATGGACCGTCACATCCGTACGATCTTGTCAACTCTTCCTACTGCACTCCGGCTAAGATGGCCCAACCAGGACCTGCTGCGTCAGAGGGACTTTGAATCTTAGTTGACATATCAGCGCAACTATGATCGACACTACAGAGTACGTCCACTACCTCCACTGTCACTAGGAGACACAGTGAGGGTCAGATCGGACAATGACACGCCGCGGTCATACACAGTCCAGGCGAAATCTGGCGTGTATCGTAGAAACAGACGACATCTCAGAATCGTGCCGCAGTCACCAGAAACATTGTCCCGTGTTCCTGTCGATCAGCCTCAACTGACAGTTGAGCCGACAGAGACTGCAACTGGCGAAGTGCCACTGGACCAGTCTCCAGTGTCCGCCAGTCCAATGCTGCGTCGATCAGTTAGGTCGATAATAAGACCTGCGAGACTCATTGAAAAATGGCAATAATTACTCATTGAAAAATGACAATACTTACTCATTGAAAAAAGACACTACTTACTCAGTGAAAAATGACAATGATTACTCATTGAAGAATGACAATGATTACTAAAAGGGGAAGATGTCATGATCATGAGTAGTGCTACCACCTGGCGATTATGCGGAGAGAGTCGGCCTGGTTGACCTGGAATATAAATGTGTTAATTACATCTGTTGTTTTGTACTACTAGTAGTAAGTACCAGCCAAAGAACAGAACATTATGTGTTAATAATGTGATATGTCACAGCAAAGCAATATCTACAAGACTGTGATCATGACCAGAAATGTGCGGATACGACCAAATCTATTTATAATTGCTGAAACAGTCCATGTGTATGTGTCATATTTTGATTTCATTGATGGGTGACAGCTTACTGGTTTGGCAGCCATCTTTAAAATGGCTACCGAATACAATTTCTTCATACTGTAATATTGCATCACATAGAAACATATTTTGATGTCAAATGGCTACCGAATTAAAATGTTCTCATGTCGTAATAATTGCATCACCTAGAAATTATACATTGGCCACATAGGGCTATTGTTGTCAAGTCTCATCCCACATTTTCAACGTCAATATAAAGGTTACCATATTGATAAGCAACTATGTCACACAGAGCAGTACTTCGTATGTTTGCATAGATTTATGGACAGCAATTTCCAAAGTTTAAAAAACCTTCATCGATTTATTTTATATATTCGCTATTTTAAAGATGGCGCCGATCAGCAATATGTGGTCCTGCACCTGACATTAGAACTACCAACTCTCATGGTTAGTAAAATTGTTTTTAGGTATAACTTAACACATAATTACGTTTTGCTGTTAGCCGACATTCATATATTAGCCATTATTCAAGATGGCGCCCGTCAATTCCTATTATTCTCAAGAATTACGTAATCTACAACCACATAGTTGATGTTAAATTTCAAGTACGAATATATTATATATTTTACTTTTCATCTTCGTTGACATTCATACATCCATGAAGGCCAATGATTACCAAGTCTTACATTACTTTAGAACTACGTCACCTATGTCCACGAATTTCAAGTCAAAATATAGGTTTCCGGTTGCAACGAAACCAAACGATCAATTGTGACATTCTTCTCGCTGAACTAGACTGATTCGTCGCATGAAGTGAAGCATATGGCTGCCTCGTGTCTTGCCTTACCACTCCGACAACGACTGTAATTCCACGTGGCAATATTTTAGGTCCTCTCTTATTTTCTATATACTGGGATTCATCTGAAATACATGTACACACTATCGCGGTACTCAAAAGATGAACGATCTCAGAAATTAAAATGCAAGTTTAATTAAAACATACTTCCATACTTCATAGGATATATAACTTGACATTTTATTGACACAAATCGATATATGGTTCATCACAACGTTTGGAAGACAATCATCACGTGACAACTTTCAAAGCTTCACTTTCTTTCTCTTCACTTTCTTCTGTTTGTTTACATTTGAATATATCTGCACAACATTGCCCTCAACGTAGTTGCTCACTTGCTGCCTGCCTTTTTCAGCTTTTAATCTCTTTGCTTTTTGGGTCTGACTTTGTTTGCTCATCTTTCGTTTCTGAGACGCCCCAACACTGCTTACTGGACAAGGGGAGCTGTCAGAATCATCTGACCCGAGTGCGATGAAATTGTCCTCTTTTTCACTGATATGTACATCACGCTTATAGATATACAAATGGCTGTAGTCAGGAACCGAATTGGACTTCTTGTTTGCAGGTTTGTTGATCTCTTTTGATGGTGGATCTTCTGTTTCGCTTTCGTCATCAGAGTTCACGATGGCGGCTTCGAAGTCTGCCCATGGCAGGGATATGGTCGGGGCATCCTGTGTTATCGCAGAGACAAGTTGACTGAAGTGGCTCGAGTCGGACACCGACAGTTTCTGAAAAACAAATGTACCAAATGTCGCATGAGATAGTTTAGTCAGGCAATGATTTTGATTTCTAATTGAGCATTGTCATAGGAATTTCATCCCAATTTTATTTATTGACAGAGGTTTTAATGTTATATTGTAGTAAAACTGATGTTATTTTTGGGGTGGTGGTACTGTTATTAAAAATACTGTTGAATTTTATCCTGATACTCTTCTGTTTAGGTTGATTTTTCAGTAGTTGTAGACACCTTGCAATAGAGTTGGCGAGTTGTAATCTCGCATGTAGAGAATGTGAAATTTTGTAAATGTGAAAATGTGTAATTTGGGAACCCATGGAATGTTCAAAGCAAATACTGATTTCTTCTATTTGTTGGCATAGCAACATGAAGTGCCAATATTTGTTTTTAGAAAACGTGAATTTTTGAAAAAATATGCAAACCATAACAAATCAGCTCTTTGGAGAGGCCCAAGATGCCTTTACAATGATTCAATAAAATATATTTTTCTTATATGGCAGTACCCCTTGAAATGCCTGTGTAAAATCGGAAAAAGCATCATCTTGTTATGGTCAATATGCATTTACACTGCTTTGGCTAACACTGGAGTCTGAACACATGCTCTGTGGACAACAAACATCTGTCAACTGTCACAGATACACTGACCTTGTGTAACTTCACACAAAAATGTATGCAATAACATAAACAAACAATTGCACATGGAAATGGAGGAAGATGGTGGAAGTTCCATAGTTATCAGTAACTTCCCCAACACTATCACTTCTGCAATAAATAACCTTTCAACAAGATTGAAATACATCTTTAAAAAGTAATATCCTTCATATTTGTAAATTTCATACATGTTTACATATAATCACCATTCCGTGTTGTGGATGTGCATTATAATTATGAAGAAATAGTTACTTAAGTCTTGTTTTGAGAATTCTACCTGTATTTTAACTAATAACATTTTCATCTTATAGGTTCCATAATATCATGTAAAGGGAACCTCCACGGTTCCCCTGATCGACCCTGTTTATAATTACAGGTGTGACTATCACCTACTGTTTCTGGCATTTTTATAACCAAGTGAATTATTGGGATTGTTATTATTTCTCATGGATCAAGGGTACCATAATATATATGCAATAGTACCCTTAAACCCCCCCCCCCCCCGATAAACTACGACCAACTATGGTCTGGGAGTGTGGGTATCATTTCAGCACCTTACCTTGAAGCCAAGAGCAACCAGTGACTGCATGCCCAGTAGTGGAGCAAGTGTCCGAGACAGTCCACTGACCGCTACTGCTGGACACTGCCTGACCGCTGCCAGCTGGACAAGATGTCTGTGCAGAAGTGAGGGTGTTGACCGGTCGACAATGACCAGTTGGAGGTGGTCATTCTCAAGGAAGCGAGTAGTGCTGCCCAGGCCTATGGTCAACTGCGACCTGGGGAGGAAAGTCGAGCATCAACGAACTAACCAGTCTATGGCCACAATGTAACGGGTGATTTCAGAGGTGTTTCAGACTGACCAGCCTGAGGTCATAATGTAAGGGGTGATTTCAGACTGACCAGTCTGAGGTCACAAGGTAAGGGGTGATTTCAGACTGACCAGTCTGAGGTCACAATGTAAGGTGTGATTTCAGACTGACAAGTCTGAGGTCACAAGGTAAGGGGTGATTTCAGACTGACCAGTCTGTGGTCACATTGTAAGGGGTGATTTCAGACTGACCAGTCTGAGGTCACAAGGTAAGGGGTGATTTCAGACTGACAATGTAAGTGGTGATTTCAGACTGACCGGTCTGAGGTCACAATGTAAGGGGTGATTTCAGACTGACCGGTCTGAGGTCACAATGTAAGGGGTGATTTCAGGCTGACCAGTCTAATGTCACAATGTAAGGAGTGATTTCAGACTGACCTGTCTTCTGAGGTGACAATATAAGGGATGATTTCAGACTGACCAGTCAAGGTAAGGGGAGATTTCAAACTGATCACTCTGAGGTCACAATGTAAGGGGTGATTTCAAGACTGACCAGTCTAAGGTCACAATGTAAGGAATGATTTCAGACTGACCAGTCTGAGGTCACAATCTGACCAGTCTGAGGTCACAATGTAAACGATAGTTTCAAATTCACCAGTCAGAGACCACAATATATAGGGTTACTGTTTTCCCAAACAGAATTGTATGATATATTAATTTTATTACAAGAAATAATTATTGCACTTAGTATCTATCCATAAAATGTAAACGTATGCACTGTTAGTTTGGGTAAGAATTTTTTTATTTGCTGAAAAAGATGGCAGTCGTATGGGGCACCACTTTTTGATAAAAAGTTAATAAATGTGCTAGCCCTTGTCAGTAATTTTAACCATTGATTTAAATTATCATTAGATCCCATTTCCTTAATATAAAACAGCAAGTGATTTCATCAGCCTTGAACTTACCATGATCACTTCATTCAGCACAACGCAAAACTCCCTCCATGCATACACAGTTTACCTGAGATTTTTCTGTTCATCCGTCCTCTCATTCCATCTTTCCATCATCATCTCCTTCTTTTTCTCTTTAGGGACATTCTTTGGCACAGGTGGCTTCTTAAGATCAACGGCAGTGAAAGTCCTTGGAAAATGCAGATGTTGCTAAATTAGTAATACGAATAAAATATCTGACACTGCACATTTTGACTAGACATATTCAAATGTATCATTTTATTTAGTTCGTTTACTTTAGTGTTTTTTGTCTTACAAACACTGTATAGTATTCAATGTAAAGCTCTGTGAACAGCATGTGAAATGGTGCTTAACAAACAAAATATTATTATTATATTTTCTTGATTGATATTTTTATTTCACAAATTCTACACAAATCTGTCAAAATCTGTATTTTACATCCACTGACAAAACAACAAATTAAGGCCATCAATTAACCATTTTTGGCGGAGACATCTGGAGTTTAATATTCAATTTTATCAGAAAGGCCATAACTTGAGACATCAGTGGCAAAAACATGTTAATAAATAGCTATAAATAACTACTTTTTACTTATCCAACTTGAATGTGGTTCTGTGTGGTTTATTAATTTGATTACCGACTCCGATTATTTTTATGATTGACTACATGGTAATGACTGATTACTCTGATCAATTACATAGTTAGATATGCTGGGAAGTTGCTTACTTGACCAACTTGTCCAGAATGTTTTCTTCTGTATCCTTTGTAAGAGGTGGCCTAAAAATATCAGCCAAAATAGTAAATTGCTATTTGCATAATAATTAATAACTACCAAGTGATAAAGAACTGACATATTACATTACACAGCACTTATATATCTTGAAATACAGTTTTAATAAACAATTGCTTTCATGCTTTTAAATGTTTAAACTTATGATCAACTAAATCCACAACAGTCCATAACAATTTTGGCAAACTGATCTTTAGCTCTGCCCAACATGAGAGTTTTGCATTAATATTAAATAAACTTATGTACTCTATTTGTTCTCACACTTTAGACAAAAATCCCAGAAAATTGTAGTAGTTACAGGTATTACAAGAATTAACTAAAACCAGCAGCTCAGTCTATAGTCTACACTGCAGTTTCTTCTTCTTACAAGTTATAATTTTAATAAATAAAAACCTGCCAATAGGAATGGTGTTAGTCATAACATCTGGTAGCTTGTGAAAGAGCCACATAATGCTGAAATTCCATCAAAATGGTAACATTTTACATAAAGGCCGAATGCATTTAGATATGACATGCAACATCTCACTATCATGATGTTACAAAATTGCATCAGACTGCATGAACATCAAGTGGCGAAATCACTGTAATAATAAATTCCTGACAGAGAATTTAATAAATTATAGTGTTCTGATAATCTCTATAACATAACAACACAGACAAATTATATAAACGCCGTAATATATCGCTATTGATACTATGTTGGTTATTGTTTTCATAAAATCAATTTTATGTGATAACCAGTATGTGAGCCATAGAAAAGTGAACTATCGAAGACCCATCTACACAACACATTTTACAACCATAATGGATACATCCACACATTTTACAACCGTAATGGATACATCAGATGCTGTGCAAATGAGACGCAGAAAGCTGAGAATACAATGTTCCATAAACAACATGTACCACAAAACATTAAAGGGAGAACAGAGTGCAGCCTTCACTGTCAACTTTGGTTGTCTCACAGATCGAACTATATTCTTGTCCGCTAGACTTGGTGCCGCCATTGTTTGCATTGGATCTCTTGAATTTCTACAAACCGTAGAAAGATAAAAAGGTGTATACACATTAAACAGTAGATTCCATTACTAAAAGTGATTTAACACCCAAAATGTTCATGTCATTACATCACATGATTATACAACAATTTCGCCATCAAGCGAGTATTCTTGTTGAATCAATGCTTCTCGTGTGATTACTTTCATATTGCTATTTTGCATGAGTTATTCCGGAACAATTCACCATGAAAACGGGATTTTATCCTTACAGTACCTAGCACCCAAAAGGTAATGCGTTAATTCCACCACAACTGCACACGTTATGTAGGCCTAAAAGTAAAACTTAGTTGCATACAAAAGATACATGATACAATGAATGTATCTAGAGAATTGAGGTGGACCCGCATTTTACACAAATATCGTGTCACTGTTAGCAATTGTACCATTTCGTCAGCTGGTTCCTAACTGTAGAGTATAGCTGTGGACATACGAAAGTTACGCTGTTAATAGTTATGTTTGCGTCAAGGCGATATAGGGTATGTTTGCCAATTGAACTGCAATGTAATCGGTGCAATGTCTACTAGTTATGTATTATCGCCCACACATTACCTTCTATCAACCATGCTATTGTTAAGTCACAACATATGACACGTATTCGAAGATGTGGCCGTTACAATTCTTCTGATATAGACCTAGTGGACCTCTCCAAAATGAACTGCAATATAGTATTATGCATAAAAACACCTGTCAACGCACGCCAACGAACACGCATGCTGTCAATTTGTACTAATTTAATGCGTCAGATGGCGCCACTGTCAACAAAAGCGCGCCAATAATTACATGTATTATTGTTCAGGGGGCGTGCCATGTGGAATGTACTCTTTAAAATTTGCTACTATATACTTTCAACCAAACCACCTAATCACTTCCAGTGGTATAATTTATGATCATTAGCATGACGTCAACAACAATGCACAAGCAACAACAAAAATAATGACATATTACGCAAATCAAGCAAAATAATCTTACACCAAGTTACGCGTACTTTCATTATAACATTTTAATCTCCTCTCAAGGATTAAATAATTTTATTTCCAGATCTTATTATCAGCATTTCAAGAATGAATATAAATAAGAGGTAAGATGTTTTAAAATACCATTACTAATCCGTAAACAATATTAGCGTGATATTACGCATATTATTTCATCCAGGGGCATGTTTAGCCATTGGATGTGTGTTGTATAGATTTTCTTTTCCGCATATATTACATATACTGAGGTTGCTATGTAGTGAACCCAGGCATAGTTTAGTGAGGGTGGGGCGGGGCCGGTGCATTTTATGGAGCACTAACAATTATCTTACAGCGCCTTTTATGTTATTTCCAGTTAGGGACTAATTGCTTGTTGCTACTTGTCACCATGCACTCGCTGGCCAGGCAATGACACTAGACGGGGGGCGGGTGAGGGAGTCATAGGCTGTTCCGAGAAGAACTCATTGTAATAGGCGTGCTTTCTGGAATATAGGAAAATGACAGAAAAGCAGATGGGACAAAGTGAAACCTCATCAAAGACCTTCAGTGCGTACTAATACGTATCGTTGGATAAATGCAATAGTTGTGGATAACATAATCGAACATCACTCCTGGTTTGCATCAGTCAGTTTTGTTAACCACGTGCGCTGCAATTTTTTTAACTTTAACTACTCCAGAGGAAATGTTTGTCAAAGTTGTACCCATAACATTAGTTCATAGTTGATTGACTACCTGTTATGGCAGCAATTGGGTGAGAAACCTACTTCGGAGGAGCAATAGTCTACAGCATGAGAAGAAAAACAGTGTAATGGTTCCATATGCCGCCTGGTGTGATATATCAAACTAGGTGCATGGTACACCACGGACACATTGGAGTTCCATCCATCCTAACATTTCGGAGGAGCTTCATAGCACCAACGTCATTGCATCTGGAAGGTTCGGTTCTCTGCATGTACATGAGCATGCACAGGAAGACCATCCTGTTTTTAGAACGACTAGTTCACATGAAAAGCACAACATTGTCTTTACGCAGACAGGTTGGACGACCTAGAACCAATAATGTTTTTGTTCAAGTAGTGCTACTCTGTGACACAAGACAGACCATGCGACACCTTCTAGTCTGCGAGGTGATGGAGAGCGCATGCTCTGCTCAAGACCTGACTATGACCAAATACATTGTCTGCATCAACTTCACAGGTTTCTCTGACCATGTTGGGAAGAAGATTAATCAAGAATTAATGGCTTTACGTGTGTCACTTGTGCTATAGATGCTTCTCTCACTTGTGCTACAAATGCTTCCTCTGTCGGGTCCATTTTCTACTGTGATTTATCCAAGACCACTAACAATTAGCGTAGCTCCTCGCTAACGTAAAACACTTCCGACATATTTGTAAACAACAGAAAAATAGTCCGGACTGACCTTCCTTTCGGTAGGCCGCCCCTTGAAGCCTGTCAAAATTTGCTCTTGGGAAGTGTGACGATACGAATATTTCCATTGATTATAAATTGTTGCCATTTAATTTCACCTTTTTATTACGACTGCAAAATTAATAAGTATTATTTGTTGACACATAGGACCCCTTTCGTGTATAATAAGGTACCATATCTTTGTTTTTGCGCAGAAATGTATAATAACGAAGAACACCGAAAGAAACCAAAATTTAACATGGGCTAGATAGGAGGTAATCAAACCACTCGGCTTGGAATAAAGATGGCGATACGCAGTGTTCTATGATGACGATTTAGGTACTGAAAATATTTTTTCCCAGTTTGTCTGATAAGTGAATATGCTTCTGTCACCATTAATGTATACTTATATAGTATACATTTAGGTATATGGAATGTTACAGTTCCCCTTTAAGCTAGAGCCTAAAGACATGCGATGTGGCAACAACTGTCATAATGTAGATCACATTGACTGTATAACTACCGAAGAATCTCTCCGCTGAACGTTAGGCCCTCCTGGAAAATATGTATCCATTGTGTATTCAAAATAGTCTAGTGGCTACACGTGTCTCCCAAATCAAAATAAAAAATATGTTTCTTGTGTTTCGTTTCCGTTTCAAATTGTCCATGCTCATTTAAAAAACATCATGACCCACCTTAAAACGCAAAGAACACTTGCATATCATCATACACATTATTACTATAAACTCCTACATCTGAACATTATCATCTTTGAATTTCGCTCGTTTACTTGTTTATTATATATTTTATATTAGCAAATCATATCCATCATGTAGCATACGGATCCATAATAATTATGACAGCAGCGGTGCCACGCACTGCCGTATAAGGAATCGGCGGACGATTAAACGGCTGTTGTGACATAAATGGTCAACCATACTTTCACGCATGCGTCATGGAGTAGATGCGTTGATTTTCTGTCGGAGTGCGTCAATTGTTATTGTCGTCTGCCAGAAACATTTTGGATGTTGCATGCTCTGTTAGTAGCAGTCACGTAACTTGCAGGGTAAGCATCATTTTGCAAGTGTTGCGCAGTGTTAACCTACACAAATTACATGTTTGCATGAATACAAATGCGACGCATTTATGCGTCGAGAATCGATTCGGTGAAGCCATCGTCCGGGTCAATTTGACAGCTGATTGTGCCGTTGGCGTCACCGCGTTTGTTTACAATTGTAATATAACCTAGGCCTGCTGTCTGGCTACAAATGCACTGTACAACATCTACAGGAAACATAGAACTTGTTGACATGGTGAATTTATCCAAGATGTTTAAACTTTACTATATTAGTACGATCGAGTACATGTACATCGACCGTATTCATGAGGCTGAATGATGCCGATTGTCGGATTGTGTCGGGCTCTGCCCCTGCTGGCCCCTGGCCCTGGAGACGCTAGCAATGCATTGACCCGCCCCCGATGACAGGTCCTGGAAGCTGGATTAATTAAATTCGTGCTTTGACCTGCTCAAACTTCAAGTTCCGTTTTTTCAGTCGATAATACAGCACATGTGGCAAGTCCATGAAGTCTGGCTACTTGTCTAGAATCCAGGCCCATCTATATTCCCTATAACCGCGGTTCCATCACTAGACACCATAATTACAGCTTGTCAGCATAAATTACCATCCTTGGACTTGGTTGGATAGTTTAATTGGTAGAACTTTGATACGTGAGTAATGTTAAATTAGTTTACCAAAATGTTAGAAAACACAGCGTCATTACATAAACATCAACACACTTAATTGCACAAACGTTGACAATTAACTGTGTCACACGCATGCAGGATACTTGTTGTGTTTTCAAAATGACGAAGGTCAGAAAGAAAGTATATGTTCATATCCAGTTGTCCACAGAGAGACTCTCTATTTATTATAGTCCAGAATTATCAGGTAATATTTGTAAATGATTTTGTATTGCTTTGATATCGCCATGAAAACAGACATAATAATTATTCCAGAATTATCAAGTAATATTTGTAAATGATTTTGTATTCCTTTGATATCGCCATGAAAGCAGACATAATAATTATTCCAGCATACATATTTCATTTTCTAAGCAATGATTGATGCATATGGTGTTCCCTCATTGTATTAATTCACCATTCTCGTGCATTGTTTCTGCATTTGTCAAGTTATGTTTTACACACACATTACATTTTGTTTCTGAACAACCGATTTACTCCATAAAAGGTAAAAATCATGACACGTATACCATATTAGAAAATTTAAGAGACCTGTCTACTGCCTGTCTTAAAAAATTACTTTATTCCTATGGGGTCATGGACTAACTCCCAACATTTTTTGCCCAAACTTATTTCTGGGTTTTTTTCTGTTTGTATGACATTTCTATTCAAAATCTTTTGTTTTTAAAGAAGCATGTAATTTAATAATAAACTGGATCATAAAAGGCTTATGGGATATATTAGTAAACAAATTTATTTTCGTGGCAGAATTATCATTAATGAAAACATTAATACTGCAGTCTATATTATGCTTTTGCAACAAATTGATATGTCTTAGAATAGTAAGAAAAATCTAACAAATGCATTGTGACTTGCGTTACAATACCTTATTTTTCATGACTCGCGTTACATGTGACAATATCACAGTATAGATTCACTAGATATGGATATAGTTTGTATCATTTAATAAGCTATAAAAAGAAGGAGGAGATTTATAATGGGCAGTCTCAGACTACCAAAGGCTGTGGAATAAAATAAAAATCTATAATTTTGTGACTCGCGTTACGCAAAAATCACCACCTCAGTGTAGAAGCATATCTTGAAAAATGCAGATCAGACTCAGAAATGTTATTGTCATAATATATGAGACTAAGGCTTAAAAAAATAACAGCATTAAGCTAACCAAGAAAGTAACAGAAAATAGGGCTATAATGGGCCACTAATTATTGACATTTTAGATGAACGTAATGTTATAATTTCATTGCTAATGGTTGAGTGTAGCATTTTCACATAAAGCATTGTGCAAGTATTGAAAACAATTCTTTCCTATAACTTTAAGTTATGTCCTATCAAAAACATGTAATATTCCATTGAAATTCAATGAATAAAATTCCAGACCATTTTCCAAATTTTCATGGAAATGCCCCAAACATACAAAAATATACAAGCTTGATTATAAGGATCGAACCATGCCCATACATAGAACGAAGATTTTAAAGGTCTCTTTCAGCAGTATCGTTTAACTGAAGTGTATTAATTTGCATCCTCTGAAATGTGCGAGATCTAGTTGCTAGATCCAGGGCTGTCTCTATCTTACCTATGGTAATTAAAAGTAACAGCCAATGTTGCTACATGAGCATCTGTCTCATTTATTATGCCCTGTCGCTTAATGATGATAGCTAGGTTTATATGGGATGGTGATTTTTCATACGGAAATTATGTGTATTTCAATAAATCGAACTTGTGCGACACTTTGTTTGCATAGCATGAACTAAATATATATCTGGTAGAAAGTTACAGTATGGATAAATTTCACAACAATTTCTTTAATTTTTTAATGTCATGTACACGTGTATATCATGCTGTACTTGAGTTGAAACACACCCAGAAACAAACTTGGTTAAGGAATGTGACATGTCATTGACTATTTGTAATTAATTACAAATTATGTAATTGCAATAGAACCCAACTAACTCTAGCCTAAGCACATGTGCAAGTACATCAAAGGTAAGTCAGCAAGGACAAGGTAAACTCACAAGGCAAACTCACAGGTGATTGATGACATCTGCCTGTCTTCCGGGATCTTAACTTGGATTACAGGTGACATGTCAGCCTTCAGAGCTTTGTTCGTCAGACCACAGTTACTTTTTCTGTCAAACACATGCATGTGAACTTGCATATGTCGAAGCCAGTCCAGACATGTAGCTATATGCTGTAATAATAACTAATAATCCAGGTATGACGTCCCATTTTCATGCGCTCAACGCATAATTGACAACATTATATATGAAATAAGTGTTTTGTTTCTCAAATGTTTTCCTGTCCAGTGTCATTTTTACCTGTTCAAAAACAAACTTGCTTGTCCAAATGATGGGTTTGTGGGTAACCTATGTGGTTCATCTACCAGCCTCCGCATCTGTATTGCAGCATGTCAGTGCAGCAGACGGACTCATCTCCAGACTCGCTGAGAAGTGTTCGAAGTCTCCCCCCAATGGCCGTCAATGGAGAGTGTGACTTTTCCCACTACCCTGCACCCCCAAAGAGGGAAGTTCAACACAGGTAGGAAGAAACACAGCCCTGGCCAGTCTCAACTACCTACAACCAGCTGATCTATTGTGACTCCTCAACCACCTAGAACTACCGGTACCCACTGGTAGATAGCATCTTAGTAACTCGTATAATATATGATATATATGATATATATATATATATATGATATATATATATATATATATATATATATATATATATATATATATATATCAGGACTCACTATTACGCTTATCTGTTAAGATCAGCTCAGATCAGGCGGCTGAAATCTGTTGTGGTTTCAGCCTGGACCTGCGACTCGTTGAGTGATAACAGTAAGGATAAGAATAAAATTTTCACGAAAATCAGCAGGAACTCTGTCCGTCCAAAATTCTCAAGCTAAAGCTATGCAAGCAGCGAAGGCTGCACTAACTTCTTACAGTGATCATCACAGGAAAATATCCAATAAAACAACCTTTATGATGAGGGGTCTACCTTGTTTTGTTGTGTAAGACTACTGAGCATCATCATACATTTCTAATAAACAATCTGACGGAATAAACTGTGATAGTAACTAAGCTTTATACACCCCTAGCATACAACCCACGTTGTAATTGTCTACTCTTGAAAAGTTGAATGGAGAAGGATGTTTACAACTTTTGGATAACCATACATGTCAACACCATTTGTTTTTATCTGTGAACAAAATCTTCTGACGTTCAGCAGTGGTTGAATAACTTGACTTTGCCTCAACAGCTGAATTGTATTGTGTTTTAAAGCTTACAGTGAGATACTTAGGATTTGGTTGAAAGATATGGGTTGTTCACGGTATGGTTTATTTGTTTATATTTTGTGTTCACATACAGTTTGTTCATGTTTGGTTTGTCTGTATGTGGTTAGTTCGTGTAGTCTGTTTACAAGTGGTTTGTTTATATGTTGTTTGTTTACATGTGGTTATAGTTTGTGTGGTCTGTTTACGTGTGGTTTGTCTATGTGGTTTGTTTACATGTGATTTGTTCATGTGGTTTGTCCATGTGGTTTGTTTGCACGTGGTTTGTTTTAACTTTACATGTGGTTTGTTTACATGTGGTTGTTTTAACTTTACACGTGATTTGTTTTAACTTTTCCCCTGGTTTGTTTACATGTGGTTTGTTCATGTGGTTTGTTTACATGTGGTTTGTTTACACATAGTTTGTTCATGTGGTTTGTTTATATGAGGTTTGTCCATGTGGTTTGTTTACATGTGGTTTGTTTACTTACACATGGTTGTGTTTCATTGGTTTGTTTCAAGAAACATTAAAATTAATATTGCTGTAAGAATGTACCTACCTGGTGTATGGTGACGCACCTGAATAGTGTGACGTCATTAACAACAATGCTTAGTCACATCAACATGGCTTTATTAGCAGAATACCAGCTACTTTTTCACCTGACTCATGACTGGGATGGGAACAATGTCTGTCTAGTGACACAGAATCATGGCTCATAGGGTGGTAAATGCCTGAATCTGAATGGGATACGTCGTAAGGAGCCAATATTGGCTATTATATATGACGGGGGTGTGTGTGCATGTTATTGAGTGTTTGAGCTCAGATCAGGCGGCTGAAATCTGTTGTGGTTTCAGCCTGGACCTGCGACTCGTTAAGTGATAACAGTAAGGATAAGAATAACATTTTCACGAAAATCAGCAGGAACTCTGTCCATCCAAAATACAGGAAGAAAATTCTCAAGCTAAAGCTATGCAAGCAGCGAAGGCTGCACTAACTTCTTACAGTGATCACCACAGGAAAATATCCAATAAAACAACCTTTATGATGAGGGGTCTACCTTGTTTTGTTGTGTAAGACTACTGAGCATCATCATACATTTCTAATAAACAATCTGACTGAATAAACTGTGACAGTAACTAAGCTGTATACACCCCTAGCACACAACCCACGTTGTAATTGTCTGCTCTTGAAAAGTTGAATGGAGAAGGATGTTTACAACTTTTGGATAACCATACATGTCAACACCATTATTTTTTTATCTGTGAACAAAATCTTCTGACGTTCAGCAGTGGTTGAATAACTTGACCTTGCCTCAACAGCTGAATTGTATTGTGTTTTAAAGCCTACAGTGAGATACTTAGGATTTGGTTGAAAGATATGGGTTGTTCACGGTATGGTTTATTTGTTTATATTTTGTGTTCACATACAGTTTGTTCATGTTTGGTTTGTCTGTATGTGGTTAGTTCGTGTAGTCTGTTTACAAGTGGTTTGTTTATATGTTGTTTGTTTACATGTGGTTATAGTTTGTGTGGTCTGTTTACGTGTGGTTTGTCTATGTGGTTTGTTTACATGTGATTTGTTCATGTGGTTTGTCCATGTGGTTTGTTTGCACGTGGTTTGTTTTAACTTTACATGTGGTTTGTTTACATGTGGTTGTTTTAACTTTAGACGTGATTTGTTTTAACTTTTCCCATGGTTTGTTTACATGTGGTTTGTTCATGTGGTTTGTTTACATGTGGTTTGTTTACACATAGTTTGTTCATGTGGTTTGTTTATATGAGGTTTGTCCATGTGGTTTGTTTACATGGGGTTTGTTTACTTACACATGGTTGTGTTTCATTGGTTTGTTTCAAGAAACATTAAAATTAATATTGCTGTAAGAATGTACCTACCTGGTATATGGTGACGCACCTGAATAGTGTGACGTCATTAACAACAATGCTTAGTCACATCAACATGGCTTTATTAGCAGAATACCAGCTACTTTTTCACCTGACTCGTGACTGGGATGGGAACAATGTCTGTCTAGTGACACAGAATCATGGCTCATAGGGTGGTAAATGCCTGAATCTGAATCTGAATGGGATATGTCGTAAGGAGCCAATATTGGCTATTATATATGACGGGGGTGTGTGCGCATGTTATTGAGTGTTTGAGCTCAGATCAGGCGGCTGAAATCTGTTGTGATTTCAGCCTGGACCTGTGACTCGTTAAGTGATAACAGTAAGGATAAGAATAACATTTTCACGAAAATCAGCAGGAACTCTGTCCATCCAAAATACAGGAAGAAAATTCTCAAGCTAAAGCTATGCAAGCAGCGAAGGCTGCACTAACTTCTTACAGTGATCACCACATGAAAATATCCAATAAAACAACCTTTATGATGAGGGGTCTACCTTGTTTTGTTGTGTAAGACTACTGAGCATCATCATACATTTCTAATAAACAATCTGACTGAATAAACTGTGACAGTAACTAAGCTTTATACACCCCTAGCACACAACCCACGTTGTAATTGTCTACTCTTGACAAGTTGAATGGAGAAGGATGTTTACAACTTTTGGATAACCATACATGTCAACACCATTATTTTTTTATCTGTGAACAAAATCTTCTGACGTTCAGCAGTGGTTGAATAACTTGACTTTGCCTCAACAGCTGAATTGTATTGTGTTTTAAAGCCTACAGTGAGATACTTAGGATTTGGTTGAAAGATATGGGTTGTTCACGGTATGGTTTATTTGTTTATATTTTGTGTTCACATACAGTTTGTTCATGTTTGGTTTGTCTGTATGTGGTTAGTTCGTGTAGTCTGTTTACAAGTGGTTTGTTTATACAGTGTATGTTGTTTGTTTACATGTGGTTATAGTTTATGTGGTCTGTTTACATGTGGTTTGTCTATGTGGTTTGTTTACATGTGATTTGTTCATGTGGTTTGTCCATGAGTTTGTTTGCACGTGGTTTGTTTTAACTTTACATGTGGTTTGTTTACATGTGGTTGTTTTAACTTTACACGTGATTTGTTTTAACTTTTCCCATGGTTTGTTTACATGTGGTTTGTTCATGTGGTTTGTTTACATGTGGTTTGTTTACACATAGTTTGTTCATGTGGTTTGTTTATATGAGGTTTGTCCATGTGGTTTGTTTACATGGGGTTTGTTTACTTACACATGGTTGTGTTTCATTGGTTTGTTTCAAGGAACTTTAAAATTAATATTGCTGTAAGAATGTACCTACCTGGTGTATGGTGACGCACCTGAATAGTGTGACGTCATTAACAACAATGCTTAGTCACATCAACATGGCTTTATTAGCAGAATACCAGCTACTTTTTCACCTGACTCGTGACTGGGATGGGAAAATGTCTGTCTAGTGATGCAAAAGTCATGGCTCATAGGGTGGTAAATGCCTGAAACCAATTACCAGGTAAGGCCTATGTAAAAGAGATAAGACCAGAGGGATAGGTGTTTTCTTGGAATAGATAACGTTATCAGATCTTTTAAGTATCCTGGAGTGGGTGGGTGTGGTTGTGGAAGGGTGCATAACCTACAGACAACAAATGGTAGCAAGTTCACACCTGGTTCTCATCTTATACTACCACTGAACACAACTGGACATCTTTTTTGGCAAATGAAGTGGTCCAGTCCAAATGAGTTATAATTAAAAAGTCTCATTAACTATTATAAAATAACGTTATAATTATGAACTGATGTAAGGAATTATTATGAAGACACATGTATTACAAATTGTAAAGAAATATTGTAAATGCGTTATAGAGAATTATAAAATGATATACATGTACCACAAAGAACCATTATTCCAACAAACTACACAAAATACTGTAAAACAGAACTGTTGTAAAGAACTATTACAACATAATTATTTCAAAGAACCATTACAAACTGTAATGAGCCACGTGTAAGTAGTGCACTTGCAAGTCTTAAGTACTGGGATAATGCACTTCCAGTTCTGATAACCACACATCTGCACAGTGTACAATGCACACACATCAATCACACATGTCAATCACACGTGTCAATCACATACATCAGTCACGCCCCCAATATATCATGTTCCATGTCCAGCTTCTAGTCCCAGCACTGTCAACACACAACATATTGCGTCACTACAGTTGACAAGATCCGGTTCAGCCGTGTGTTTAGACAAGGTGACGTAGGTGCTATGCTGACGGTGTCATCCTGCTGACGGTGACCTCAACAACCCATTAACCTACACAGTCCTATATAAGCCCTGTCAGTAGCAGTGACTCCTCAGTTCTATTTGCATTGCCGACTCACAAGGAAGTCAATACACGTGTACAGTATACAATGCCGCCAGAAATTCGCAAACTGCAGGAAGGATGCATAGGAAGTGTCGGAACCTCGTTTAGAAATCTCCATAATGAACATAATGATGCTGAACGGTAGATCTGTTTCATTTTCTTGCAGCAATTAACTGCTAATAAAGTGCCAATTTTTTTTATAAGTTATAAGGTTATTGGAATTTTCTTAACATTTCAAAGATGGTAATTAAGATTAACAACTAACAATAAATGATTGCCATCTTACAGTTAGAAATTGTTCAGAATTTGAATATTATGATATTAACTTGAGCTACATTTGACAGTTATACTGTTGGGTGTATTTAATTGATATATTATACCCACATGTTAACAATAATACACCTGTTGTTTTCCTTGCTGACATACATATTATGCAGAGCAATAAAACCTGATGGGACATGTTTACTTACAAATGTGCTAAAATATAACAATTGCATTATTCAACCAGGTTGATTGCAAATAATTCATTAGCAATTTCCTAGCCTTGGTGTTTCACATATGAACAGCAAAATGCCAGCATAATCCACAACGGATCCGCCCAGCATTTATTGATGGATGCTGACTGCAGGAAGCCTACATCAATGTGCCCGTACAAATTGCAACTCAAGGAAGGATTTTTAATGTTAGAAAACAGCTGCCGAACCTATTAAGACTGCATTGGGCACTTCCTGTTTTTATCACAATATTTGCCATGATAGATTTTACAAAAAGGATGAGGTAGTTCGCATCTTGTTTCACCACATACCCCAGTTGTTATACCCTGTTCTGTTTCTCTCTACCAGCTGCCTTCTATTGTCATCCTGACGTTCTCACACCCCATATCCCATCTTAGCAATGTCCACCTTCCTTGCTGTCTCCCTGTTCTCGTCAGTAACCAGCCTGCCTTTATCTACACTAAGTCATCTGCTGAGGTAAGATTATTGCAGTTTATCTTCTTAAGCTGAACTGAACCTCACTGCACTGTTTTGCGGCATTTAAATTTGGAGAGTACTCAGCCATGCTGGTGTTGCTCCACAAATGTTGACACAGCGATCTCCAAAGCGTCTACATCCACGTAGAATGAATAATTATGTCATCATCATCCAGTCAGATGTGTCGCACATGTCTTGAATGTCACTACATCCACTATGGCAGTAAACCTGATATTTTGACAGTGGACACAAATGAATGCACTTGTGTTGTGGTAACTAATACCAAAGGGGTACATTTGTTACAGGGTGTTTGTCAACCGCAGCCTGCATCTTGAGAAAATCAAGTTCTATGGCTTTGATATGGACTACACACTTGCAAGTAAGTACTCGTGCAAGTTTGTTAATTCAACACCATATATGTTCATTGCAGGCATGCCACTTTCGTTGACATGTCACTCACCCACTCACTCACTCACTCACTCACTCACTCACTCACTCACTCACTCACTCACTCACTCACTCACTCACTCACCACTCACCCCTCTCTCTACACACAATGCACCGCACCGCGCACACACACGCGCGCACGTGCACACACACACACACACACACACACACACACACACACACAGATACACACACACACACACACACACACACACACACACACACACACACACACACACACACACACACACCCACACACACACACACACACACACACACACACACACACACACACACACACACACACACACACACACACACACACACACACACACACACACACACACACACACACACACAAACAAACATATTCTAAACATATTAAGCCAATCATCATTGTCAAGCCTTTATTTCTAAATAAGTAATGGTTTCTGAAGTGTGTGCTAGATTGAATCGTGTTAGTCCAAGTGTTTGTTGATCAACAACACATGAAGGATGTGATCTATTTCATGAAGTGCATGCAGGCCTCGATCTAGGCAGAATTGAGGGCAAGGATATTCTATCTATCACTAGGCATAAGACATGATCATCATATGCAGCAAAGGATAGCTCTGGCCATCCTGCCAACAACAAGTAGAGTTCCATGTATTCACTGATTGTGTAATGACCAGTGTGTGTATAAGTAAGCTCTATGTCACATGAGAGCCTGCAGGTGTGACTTACATGATGTCAAGTATAAATATGTCCACCTTAATTGACCCGCAGTGACTGTTACCTCGCAGGCTTGTGTCATCTGTCTAGGTAGAGGCCGTAGAGCCCTAGTCACATGCCATTATTAACAGCTAATCGGAGATTTGCACTAATTAAGTGATTCCATGACCACTTGCTGCTTAAACTTTCCTGAGTAAACCCCTCTCACTGGTTCCATGTCAGGTATCTTGAATTATTTTCCATGAAACTATAATGGTAGCAAGAAGAGGCTCGTTTGCTATGGTCATCGAAGTGGTGTAGATTTGCAAAATCCAAAGATATGTTCTCAGGTCTCAAGTGTTTTTTTACTCCAAACAGCTCAAATTTGGGCTAATACAGGAGTTGTCTTTCTCTAGAATTAGTGAGTCCACTACAGGTTACACATTTACCCCCAGTGTGGGATCTTTTACTTCCCCTGGCATAGACACCAGATAGAAGGGACCACCAGGTTTTAGTGTCTCTCCCGAAAGACACAAGCAAATGTGGGGTGAACGAAATAGCCTAAGTTTCGAAACAGCGGTAGGTGGAATTGAACCACCATCCCCTCGATTGACAGTCAGGCACTCTACCACGCCACCACCGCTCCCTATTAACAATACACAGAGGAGAGGGTTACTGACCAGTGCATGGGAACCATGCCAGTAGGGTGAATATGTAAAATTGTCTATAGGGTGAATATGTCTATCTGCCATGCCATCTAGAGTCAGTTCAAAACGAGTTGATATATGGAATAAGAGAAGTACAATAGAGACACTACATTTCAGTAGCTTAGCATAACATTGTCAGTGTATTGTTTTTTAAAGCAATGGTTATTTTTAGAATATTTTAAAGAACTGCCTAGAGAATTCCATAGAGTTACACCTTTATGGGAGAGAAACATTAATTTGTCTGGAATTCTTTTTATTGAATATGTCGTAGGTTTGACTGTGTTTGTGTTTCTCGTAGTACGACTATTTTGGATTGTAAAATATGTTGGTGACACGGGGGAGAGGGGTGTGGTGTGTGAGTGTCTGAACCATGTGAGACCATCCCCGTGTATAATATATATATATATATATATATATATATATATATATATATATATATATATATTATGGACTTGTTTATTTCATTTTCCATACACGGTATCATTTAAAAAAGACTTGTTATGACGGATATTATTTCTGATTCCCGGAATATTCTGTCAACGTGTCATTTTACTGAGTCATCTTGCATGGCATGTCCTCTGGTTTTGTCATTGCCAGAGAGATATTTTCCATGAATTGGAGAAAAGTGAATGTGCAGCAAGGCAGGCAATGGTCATGTTCTCTGGGCTTGTGTATTTGCATTGGCATGCACACTACAATCAGGAACAGGTGGCGTGATCGGGCTCAGTAAATTGTTGGTTGGTTTTGATGAATCCCAGAATATACACATTATTCAACTTACTGAAGGGTCGTGCCTGGTCAATATAGAGGGCCCTTAATTGCATTGGGCTGTCCAGTGTTTACATTACATATTTATGTATACCACCAGGCATGTGAATGTAGACCTTGCTTATTGATTTTTACCAATATTGACGCACTTGGGACACACTGAAAAGAGAATATTACACGTGTCTTGCTTGCTTATGTTGAATGATTTCCACGAATTGTAATGGCCCTCCATGATTTTCTACCTTACATCATAGTCGTAATTTTCTAGTTTTCTAGGTCTTTCCAATTTTGCACTTTAAAAACAATTTTGATCCTTACTAATGATCTTGAATGCCTGAAACCTGTCAACACTGGGACGCGCCAGTGGGATATTGTCACTGGTGTGTCATGGAAATAGTGTCCTCCGTAATATGGCATCCCTGGCAGCTTTACATGCTACACAAGCACAGTGACACAGTCATACACTAGCACAAGTTAGGCAGGATAGATACAACAGCGTGTGTAGTCTGGATAAAGGCTAGGCATTTGTTTGCAGTAATTCTGCAATTTCGCTGCGTTAATGTCTTGTTTACAAAGGGCTGATTGGAGCTGAGGAATTGTTGATTCATGCGTCTCATTAGATCATTTCTCAGTTTCTTCTGGACTGTTAAATAACTTGCTACTGCCGGTTGACCGGAATTAGTCCATGCTGAATCAATGTTTATGACAGTCACACAAACACAGTGATATTTAACTTAAATAATTTAATAAACTGATTTATTAAGAAAACATCTATCACATTTACAAACATTCCAAACCTTGGCATTTATTAAGAAAACATCTATCACATTTACAAACATTCCAAACCTTGGCATTAAAGTAAATTCAAGTGAGAGAGGTATGTAATCTTCAAATAATGTACAATATCAGTCTGCGCTGGTAATTAGAGGATCCATTATCACATCACCTACTGTAGGGCTAATATTTTACGCACCTTTTCTGAGGTGGTATCCGTTAAGCACATTAGGTTCTCTGTGTGAAACCTGTGGGAAATTAGCCAGAAGTCAGGCCTTCCATAACATCTGAAAGAAGAAGAGAACAAGGAAGAGGAAGAGGATGACGAAGAAGAGGATACATATTTTACTAGTACATTGTCGGTGCCACAGTGAAGATATTTTGCTCCAGATCTTAACCTGATTGGTATTATATGGATATAATTATACAAAGTTGACCCACGTTGATGATGATACAGGTGTATAGTAATGATGATACAGGTGTATAGTTTAATTATGATACAGGTGTAAAGTAATGATAATACAGGTGTATAGTTTAATGATAATACAGGTGTATAGTAATGATGATACAGGTGTATAGTTTAATTATGATACAGGTGTAAAGTAATGATAATACAGGTGTATAGTTTAATGATAATACAGGTGTATAGTAATGATGATACAGGTGTATAGTTTAATGATAATACAGGTGTATAGTAATGATGATAAAGGTGTATAGTAATGATGATACAGGTGTATATTTTAATGATCATACAGGTGTATAGTTTAATGATAATACAAGTGTATAGTAATGATGATACAGGTGTATAGTAATGATGATACAGGTGTATAGTAATGATGATACAGGTGTATAGTAATGATGATACAGGTGTATAGTAATGATGATACAAGTGTATAGTAATGATTATACAGGTGTATAGTAATGATGATACAGGTGTATAGTAATGATAATACAGGTGTATAGTAATGATGATACAGGTGTATAGTTTAATGATGATACAGATGTATAGTAATGATGATACAGGTGTACAGTAATGATAATACAGGTGTATAGTAATGATGATACAGGTGTATAGTAATGATGATACAGGTGTATAGTAATGATGATACAGGTGTATAGTAATGATTATACAGGTGTATAGTAATGATGATACAGGTGTATAGTAATGATGATACAGGTGTATAGTAACGATGATACAGGTGTATAGTAACGGTGATACAGGTGTATAGTAACGGTGATACAGGTGTATAGTAACGGTGATACAGGTGTATAGTAATGATGATACAGGTGTATAGTAATGATGATACAGATGTATAGTAATGATGATACAGGTGTATAGTAACGATGATACGGATGTATAGTAATGATGATACAGGTGTATAGTAATGATGATACAGGTGTATAGTAACGGTGATACAGGTGTATAGTAATGATGATACAGGTGTATAGTAATGATGATACAGGTGTATAGTAATGATGATACAGGTGTACAGTAACGATGATACAGGTGTATAGTAATGATGATACAGGTGTACAGTAATGATGATACAGGTGTATAGTAATGATGATACAGGTGTACAGTAATGATGATACAGGTGTATAGTAATGATGATACAGGTGTACAGTAATGATGATACAGGTGTATAGTAATGATGATACAGGTGTATAGTAATGATGATACAGGTGTACAGTAATGATGATACAGGTGTATAGTAATGATGATACAGGTGTATAGTAATGATGATACAGGTGTACAGTAATGATGATACAGGTGTATAGTAATGATGATACAGGTGTATAGTAATGATGATACAGGTGTATAGTAATGATGATACAGGTGTACAGTAATGATGATACAGGTGTATAGTAATGATGATACAGGTGTATAGTAATGATGATACAGGTGTATAGTAATGATGATACAGGTGTATAGTAATCACAAAGGTGCTCCAGAGTAAGATGGTGGACTTGTGCAATGTAGAAGAACACCAACTGTCTTTGCGTCCACAACCCTTTATTTGTCAATTAATTTCATACTGATATAAATTTTACAAGCTTGATGTACACATACTGGAGATCCCTATTGTACATATAATATTGTATTGTATTTTTATCCTATTTTTAAATAATTATTTTAATCACTTATTCAATTTTATTTCATGACCTATTTATTTATTTATATTACCCACTTATTTATTAATTTACTTGTACCCCATAATTGCTTTAGTTGTTTTTTAAGTACAGTTTATTGTACATTTTGTACATTTGTATTTTTTAAATTGTATTGTATTTTATGTATTTATTATGGACTATTTGTCCAAAAAATTAATAAAAAATAAACATACAACTAGTGCCACCAACTGCAGCAGTGGCTGTCACCCGGTCACCTCTGACACAGCAGTGGCTGCCACCCGGTCACCTCTGACACAGCAGTGGCTGCCACCTAGTCCCTCTGACACAGCAGTGGCTGTCACCCGGTCACCTCTGACACAGCAGTGGCTGCCACCCGGTCACCTCTGACACAGCAGTGGCTGTCACCCGGTCACCTCTGACACAGCAGTGGCTGTCACCCGGTCACCTCTGACACAGCAGTGGCTGTCACCCGGTCACCTCTGACACAGCAGTGGCTGTCACCCGGTTACCTCTGACACAGCCATGTCCTCTGGTGTGGCTCTCATTTCATAGGCTATTGAATAAATCTGGGTTTAACATAACTAGTTTGGGTCAAAGGACTGGTCAGAGACGCTGGCTAGTTATTGATTTGCTGGTTGACAATTTCCATGCCTTCACAGTTGTAGCTACTTCATTCCCGTTTAACCCTTTGAAGTCCATGATGTTTTTTTTAACCCTTTGAGCTGTGTGAAGTTTTAATGCATTTGAGGATCTTGTTGTATTGCTCAGTTGTAGGCAGATATGACATAGAGTTAAAGCTGATCGTACAAAGTGTCGTGTTCTTGCATGTGATTTATAGGATATTGAATAATATGTTAATAGTGTACATTCTTTTATTAAAACTAGGCTAAATTATCATGCATTCGTTATATACACAGATCATTTGAAAATCACTTGCATAAAAAACAGCTTATAATTCAGAATTGGCTGAAGTATGGACAACAATCTAATTTTGAGTATGCATGTTTGACAATGTGCGTTTTCCTTTCAGTGTACAAGTCTCCTGTGTACGAGTCGATGAGCTTTGACTTAGTGGTCCAACGTCTAGTTGCTATTGGGTATCCAGTCGACATCAAAGACTTCAGATATGACCCAACATTTGCTGTTAGGTAAGTGACGTGCTTTGCATTTCTTAGCATGGTGTATTTGCGCAGTATATTTAAGGTAACCGGTTGACTTTCTCAACGCTAATCACAGTCGTTTGATCTAAACATCTGCTTCAGTTGCCTTAGAATGGTGACACCATGACTGTAACGTGTTGTTTTGAAGACAGGTCGATTGCCCACCCGTTGCACATCACTTGTGTTGCGACGTCCGTCACGCTCGGAGACACGTGCTGCCCCCTGGCTGCGGTTAGTTAATAATGGTAAAGTTTACTTCTACTTCAACTGGCATTTGGCCAGTCTTATTTGTGTGCACTCCTTGCTGGCCGAACATCCAAGTATGTACACTAAAGTCATAGTTCTTGGCGAAGTTGTTTCTTGTGATTTTAGATCTCTCCTTTCGAGGGAGTAGTCTGGGTTTGGCTTGATATTTTTGTATCTATAGCTCTAGCCTGTTGTAGAAAATGTGTAACCTTCATCGTGTTTTTTTGTGCTAGTTTGCAAAGTAAATCAGGTTGATGTTAATTTATTTAAGGCCAATCATGATCTGTCTAGCATGCTTTGTTTAATCTACTTCAAACTCATGATGTTTTAAATAGCAAAGTAGAGAAGTTACCATAATAATAATTGTAACAACTTGTGTGAGTTATTTTTAAACAATTGGGATAAAATGAATACTAATAAATTCAGTTCGCTGTGTCCTAGAAAACTATGAAATAGGTAAACAGTAATTTTTTGTTTTACATACTCTTCAGTGTGAACCATGTTGCCCAAAACCAGTGATTATTGATTAATCTACACGTATATGCAAGATCCTAAATGTAGCAGGTAAAGGAGTTCTTTGCAATTGTTTGTTTTCTCTGGAGAAGGCGACACAACTTGCCTAACAAACAAATTCTGAGAGCACGCCACTTTAGTTGCACTTATTTGTTGTCATAGTAACCAGTGCTTCGTAGCATCTTTGGCTATTTCATGTTACATACATCACTGGGCAAGTAGTATAGAGTCCTAGCTTCACTACACTGATCTTGCCCAGATGGGCCTATGCAGCGCCCATGCAGTTTGCCCAAATGGACTTTCTATTGCCTAGGGTAATCAGACAATTATTTAAAGAGGGCTCTCTGTCCCATTACTCGGAACCAGGGAAATGGCAAATAAAACTAACTCATAAATTTAAAATAATGTGGGGGCTGGAGGGAGGCCATGACAAATATTACTAATATAAATTTAATATCATGTGGGTAGTATACCTTCAACATGTAGTGTATTTTTTCTAGTGTAGAGAAAATAGAATTGGAGCATGGACACTCGGCAGGCTTCGTCGGTTAAAATTGATGGCTTGACCTTTGTGTCTATTGTTAACTGTGCCCCGTGTGACTTCTACACGTCCTCTGGAAGTGTGTTATCACCATGTGCCAGTCACAGCAGAGCGAGTAAGGCGTTTTTGTGTCAGGCACACATGAATTATTCACAGTTGCGGACATAACTAATTGACAGAATAATGCCCTAGAAAAAGACTAAATGCTATTTGTAGCGAGAATGACCAAATAATACAGGTAGAATGATCAGCTGGACACAGTTTATCTAGAAATATATCAATTGGATATGAGTTATCTTTATTACTGTTCCAGCGCTATATAAAATATGAGCTGGAACGCAGGCCATATTGATCACAGCAAATATCACCTAAAGTAAACATGTGGCAAGTACCAAGTAGGCAGTTTATGGCGTAAAACTACTAGGATTGGCAAACTACTGAATACTGGTCTGATTGTCTGAAATTAAAATGTCATCAACATTTAATATTGTTAACGTGTTTTCTAGACAGAAGCCTCAGGTCAATGGTTCTCAATGGTGTATATAACTATGCCTGTGATGAATGTGCATCTGCGTTTCTTGCTATCTTTAGACACCAGCTGGTCAGGCATGCCTTGATGGCCAGGCCAGTTTTGTCTATATCAAGATGCCCTTGTCACCCAGTTTCTAGAAACTCCATCCAAAGCACAGCAGCTCTCAGATCAAGGACCATGCAGGCTCATATCTCTAGCTGCAGTATATGGCTCAGCTTCAATTATTCAGACCCTGTATCTTCTTTTTTGTGGCACCAGCTGTCCATCCTTGATGGCCAGGCCAGTTTTGTCTATATCAAGATGCCCTTGTCACCCAGTTTCTAGAAACTCCATCCAAAGCACAGCAGCTCTCAGATCAAGGACCATGCAGGCTCATATCTCTAGCTGCAGTATATGGCTCAGCTTCAATTATTCAGACCCTGTATCTGTCTGTGTGTTTGTGTGGGTCAATCCATCCATCCATTTGTCCATATTCCGTCCGTCCGTCCGTCCGTCCGTCTGTCTGCTATTAATGATATCACCAGAGAGATTAACTTTATATTGGACCAAACAGCATACTCTAGTCAACATTCTTGAAAACCATGAGGTGATCAGCGTGGCAGTTGATATTGACATATTACCAGATGTTGTGATCAAAGTCATTTCTTTCAACTGTTTTAATCAGAGTAAGCTAAAGCACTTACAATTAACCGACTATAGACACTGTGTAAACTGTTCACACACTATGTACAGCATCTTGACACCCTGTACCCTGATTTGGTGCCCATCTACGAAAGCCGGGGACAGAAAGATCCTTGAAAGAATTGTGAAAAGAACCCACAAAATCATAGGCAATAATTTCGCTATAATTGTCCTGGCAAATGTAAAATCAGTTATGAAAGACATAGGTAGATTGTCCACTGTCCAAGTGTTTCCAAGTTCCTGCCACCGGTCAAGCGACTGTCTGCTTATGAGGGAGGACGAGTCAAATCAGCTGTCCCTTTGTCCCACCAGTCACAGCAGCCATTAGCTCTTGTGATAACCACACTGAAACAATATGATTTGTGTATTGCATGTTTTGTATCAAATTCCTGAGAAGTGTAAATTAAATTTCTTTGCAAAGGTACATGAAACTACCTTATCTTACATGTTTTGGACAGGTTTCACAGTAGGTAGACATGTTGAGGAAACAGGTTTAAGCAACCCGCAACTTGTTTACAATTGTAAATCTCCTGTCTTCTCCGTGTACACGTTTTCCAACATTCAGCATGGCCATAAAGAGTTGTTAAACTGTATAATGACTGCAGAAATGTCCATCAGTGTTGTGGATAATGTGGACTGTTTGGAAGATGATTCAGTCTAACCTGTGCAGTTAGCAGTGGCATCAACGTATATGTTTATGGTAATGTCTGCTATAAACCACACACAGGGGCTGATTTCATCAGACACATTTATACTAAAGCTACAGCATCGGTGGCACTGGCACGTGTGTACATGCAGTATAGACAGTACATGTGTGTGAACACACACATGTACCTGGGCACACACTTCACACATGCAGATGATCACTACACACCAAGGCATTCACACACACACACACACACACCACACACACACACACACACACACACACACACACACACACACACACACACACACACACACACACACACACACACACACACACACACACACACACACACACACACACACACACACACACACACACACACACACACACACACACACACACACACACACACACACACACACACACACACACACACACACACACACACACACACACACACACACACACACACACACACACACACACACACACACACACACACACACACACACACACACACACACACACACACACACACACACACACACACACACACACACACACACACACACACACACACACACACACACACACACACACACACACACACACACACACACACACACACACACACACACACACACACACACACACACACACACACACACACACACACACACACACACACACACACACACACACACACACACACACACACACACACACACACACACACACACACACACACACACACACACACACTTGTATTCAAGAGAGAACATGCATTCACATGATGCATACATATAGTCACACATTCATGCACACACAAGTACATGTGGATAGACAATTAGACACACGTACACACGCCGAGACATTGCCATGTGGCACGTGAATGGAAGCTTTGTGAGGGAGTAAGTTTAAGTTGACACATTGGAAGGTTATTCCCTGTAAACAAGTGTTATTGTGCTGCGTGGACCCGCATCATAGACAACCTTGAGATGTGTCCACAATAATGCAGCCAATAAAAATGTTACAGTCCTATTAACCTATCACAGGTGAATCATCATCGCTGATAACCATTTGATTGAATGTGTCAGCTTGACCTTGGAGGACAGCCACACATGTAGTTATGACAGAAACTTGTATGACAAAACTGTCTCTGTTTGGATGGGTCCACCTTGTGTTAATGTTTGTGTTCCCCGTATAATTCCACTCACTGGGAAAGTGTAAAAATAAGCATTTTTGTTGCTTTTGGAGGTTAAGTTTTTTGTTTGTGAGGGTGTTTCATATGTTTGCTCTTTGTTGTTGTAGGGGGCTGTGGTTTGATTCGCTCTATGGTACACTGCTGAAAGTTGATACATTTGGTAACATCCTGCTGTGTGTGAAAGGGTTCCGCTTCTTGAAGACGTAAGGAATGCCACGCTGTCATTTCCATTCCATTCCATTCCGGTCCGGTCCGGTCCGGTCCGGTCCGGTCCGGTCCGGTCCGGTCCGGTCGGTCGTCCGTCCGGTCCGGTCCGGTCCGGTCCGGTCCGGTCCGGTCCGGTCCGGTCCGGTCCGGTCCGGTCCGGTCCGGTCCGGTCCGGTCCGGTCCGGTCCGGTCAAATCAATCAAATCAAATCAAATCAAATCAAATCAAATCAAAACTAATCTAATCTAATCTAATCTAATCTAATCTAATCTAATCTAATCTAATTAATTTTGTCTGTATCGATTAGGCAGATTTATTATGTCAGTAACATCTATGTAGTTTGTTGTTGTTTCTGTAATTTGCTGACATTTGTCGTACAGAACTTTGTTCTTGTGTATGATTTTGCTTTATATGTTTTAGAGGAAAGAAACAACTGGTAGACAGACTGGTAGATTTTTTTGATTGACTAGAACCCGTACAATTGTCCAAGATATACTATAATATGTATAATTTATACAAGGTTTTGTAAACTACTACTAAATGTACTTTTATTATAAGTAATAAATATAACAATTGTGTGATTGTGAACTGTTATACTTATAGGGACGTATACAACTGAGTACAGTTAACATTCACAAAATTATGATGTATGCATATCGCAACCATACCTTAAATACACACATGCAAATACATTCATGCACGCATGCACACGCATGCACACAGCCACACTTACACACGCTGACACAGTCTGCAGTCATCATTGTAGTCTACAAGAACTAACCTACCCTGTTATGTTGTCAGGACAGAGATCCGTGCCCTTTACCCTAACAAGTTCACAGAGCTGGACGAGAGCCGCGTCTACGTCTTGAACACGCTCTTCAATCTGCCAGGTACTCACAGCTTTTTGTAGAGTCTTTGTGTTGGGTAAACTCTGTTTTGGATGGATAGAAATTTATATTTTGAGCATTCCTACGGAACAAACCCCACGCTATATAGTAGAGCGCAATGGCTCAAGGGTAGAGCTTCAGACTCTCGACTACGAGAACCCGGGTTCAAATCCTGTGCTGAGGTGTTAAAATCTTGGGCAGGCTTTTTCACTCTACATTGCTCCAGTTCACTCAGTTGTATAAATGAGTAACTGGCTATAGACACTGGTGGATATGTGTACGAGCTGCCTTCACGCATTAATTGTAGCATATATGGCTGGATGCTTCCCAGAGAAGCCGAGATGGTGTCTGAGTGAACAGGTCTGTCAGGGAAGTAAAGTGTAAAGCACTTTGAACGGTCCTGAGGACTGGATGCTGCACTATATATGAACTTGCCTTTTTAACTGTATGAAGACATACCCCATCTTTCCTTTGATGTTTCAGAGACGTATCTCCTTGCCTGCCTCGTTGACTACTTCACAAATTCAGACAAATACACCAGGTGCGTACTCTGTCTCACCACAGACCACAATGTTCTCTACCTAATCATATACCATAGTTCTACTGCGTCAGTTCACGTCAGTGTTAGTCTACTCAGTTGTCTGTGCTAGAATTAATTTACACCGAGTCCTGTGTGCCTGGCTCTGTGTTGCTTCACCTAAACACATGATGCTTTCTCACTGACTTCAGCATCTGTGGCGGTAATTGTTTGCTTCTTTTTGGTGTTTTACTGTGTACCTAATGAAGCTACACAGTGCTTAGTACACTATATGTATGATTAGTACTTACGTTTTGTGATGGTGTGGTATCATTCTTCGTATGTATTCACATTTATTATGTGTTTTTGAAATGAGTGTTTTAACTTATGTGAACTAGTATTCTGTATGGTATGTTATATAACATAATTGAGACCACATGAGGGTTCAAAGTTAACTTTAACAATAAATGCGTATTCAAATGAGTTTAACCAGAAAGCAACATTATGGAGTTATTCACATCCTCTGAAAAGAGGTTCATAAGTTACCAAAATGAAGCAAAAGCATACATCAATGGAGAACTTATAGTCACATCACATGCAATAGAATCAACTGGAGTGTCTATCAACAATAGCAACTGGAGTGTGTACATCACATCAATAGGAAGCAACTGGAGTAGGTCGTACATCACATCAATAGGAAGCAACTGGAGTAGGTCGTACATCACATCAATAGGAAGCAACTGGAGTAGGTCGTACATCACATCAATAGGAAGCAACTGGAGTAGGTCGTACATCACATCAATAGGAAGCAACTGGAGTAGGTCGTACATCACATCAATAGGAAGCAACTGGAGTAGGTCGTACATCACATCAATAGGAGCAACTGGAGTAGGTCGTACATCACATCAATAGGAAGCAACTGGAGTAGGTCGTACATCACATCAATAGGAAGCAACTGGAGTAGGTCGTACATCACATCAATAGGAAGCAACTGGAGTAGGTCGTACATCACATCAATAGGAAGCAACTGGAGTAGGTCGTACATCACATCAATAGGATGCAACTGGAGTAGGTCGTACATCACATCAATAGGAAGCAACTGGAGTAGGTCGTACATCACATCAATAGCAAGCAACTGGAGTAGGTCGTACATCACATCAATAGGATGCAACTGGAGTAGGTCGTACATCACATCAATAGGATGCAACTGGAGTAGGTCGTACATCACATCAATAGGAAGCAACTGGAGTAGGTCGTACATCACATCAATAGGAAGCAACTGGAGTAGGTCGTACATCACATCAATAGGAAGCAACTGGAGTAGGTCGTACATCACATCAATAGGAAGCAACTGGAGTAGGTCGTACATCACATCAATAGGAAGCAACTGGAGTAGGTCGTACATCACATCAATAGGATGCAACTGGAGTAGGTCGTACATCACATCAATAGGAAGCAACTGGAGTAGGTCGTACATCACATCAATAGGAAGCAACTGGAGTAGGTCGTACATCACATCAATAGGATGCAACTGGAGTAGGTCGTACATCACATCAATAGGATGCAACTGGAGTAGGTCGTACATCACATCAATAGCAAGCAACTGGAGTAGGTCGTACATCACATCAATAGGAAGCAACTGGAGTAGGTCGTACATCACATCAATAGGAAGCAACTGGAGTAGGTCGTACATCACATCAATAGGAAGCAACTGGAGTAGGTCGTACATCACATCAATAGGATGCAACTGGAGTAGGTCGTACATCACATCAATAGGAAGCAACTGGAGTAGGTCGTACATCACATCAATAGGAAGCAACTGGAGCAGGTCGTACATCACATCAATAGGATGCAACTGGAGTAGGTCGTACATCACATCAATAGCAAGCAACTGGAGTAGGTCGTACATCACATCAATAGGAAGCAACTGGAGTAGGTCGTACATCACATAAATAGGAAGCCACTGGAGTAGGTCGTACATCACATCAATATGATGCAACTGGATTAGGTCGTACATCACATCAATAGCAAGCAACTGGAGTAGGTCGTACATCACATCAATAGGAAGTAACTGGAGTAGGTCATACATCACATCAATAGGAAGCAACTGGAGTAGGTCGTGCATCACATCAATATGATGCAACTGGGGTAGATCACATAAATAGGATGCAACTGGAGTAGATCATCGTGAAGTAACAGAAATAATGAGATGTTTGTAGTTGATTTCTCCTGGTTGGGAGTGGGCCGATCCCGGAGGTACTGCAATACTGGACCAATCCGTGGAAAATTCGGAGCAAGCTCCTGCATCTTATCCCAGTGCCAAAATTGATGACTTGTTTAGTCCACAAAGTGACACCACTAGTACAGCTGTATATTCACACAAATGCATACAAAGACTGATATCATGCCACATAGAACATATGGTACGTACTAAATACTGTGTAATTAGTTCTGTGAGGTGTACAGTACAATGCCAAATATGTTTTGAAATACAATAAATACACTTGGGGGTGAGACCACAATTTTATGGTACTGGGAAAATGATCAGTGATGCACTACACACCCAGATGCACCAGGACCGGTGCATGCATGCACTTTGCCTGCGATGTCATCTCGATAAGTTTAGCTTCATGTTTTCTCTGCATATGTATGTTGTACACAGGCTCCTGCACAGCCTCTCTGCTGATTTTTTACAGGTCATGTGACTGTCATGTGACTTGTTTATAGATGAAACGTTCAGTAAGTCGGCAAAGTCCAAAAACCGTGAAGTATTATGTCAGTGGGTGGTTGCTACCGTGTATCATAAGGATATAAATCGGTACTGTGGTGCCAACTAGTGAGCGGGACAGATACTAATACATGTTGTGGATGTGAGAGCTGGGTAGTGTGGTGGGTGTCAGTTGAATCTGAAGGGGGGGGGTTGGGTTGGAGTTTTCGATCGTTCAGTCTCACGCTGTGTGTCAGAGGACATGAGTGATTTGAACCAGTGTGAAACAAGTATTTTGGACTTTGCCGCCTTATGAGACCATCTGCCAGGTAGTTGGTAGCACAGTATGAGAATTAAGAAACGTGGTTTCAATTTAATTCCATGTTGTTTAAATTGCATCTAGTGTACGTGGAGGTTTCTGTCGAAAAAGGTAACGCGTGACTCTGAGTCTCTGACAGTTTGTACAATCTTGTCAACTTTGAAGACAATCGTGGCTGTTCACCACAGGTCCGAATAGAAACCATCATTGACAGTTCATATACTGACATACAGGTGTATATGATATATTATTACTGTGTAAATTATGTTATATTTTAGCTGAAATTACACATTAATGATTTTGTAGTAGCTAATTCTAGCTATGCATTTTGAATTAGTATTAATACAGTAACATCTTTTGATTATTTTGCTAATTAATTAATTACTAGCACCTTTTAGGACTTAGTCAAACATGGATTTCAAGGTTGTAGCCCACATGACAAGTCTTAAGTATTATATGATATATAATAACTTCTTTATATAGCACCATGTTCCCAGATATAAAAAACCTGTTAAAGGTGCTTAAAATACAACATAGTCATTCATTGTACGTATAACGCATACATAATAATAATAACAAGAAATCTAAATAAATAACTGATGTAAAATAAACAATTGGCTAAATATTGACTATATAGTTCTAACTACAAGTAACTTATTCTGCTTTAAGATCAGTTAAGTAATGAAATTAAATAAATAATTTAAATTAAGTCAAAGATAAATAAATATAAATATATATATATATATATATATATATATATATATATATTATATATAATTTATAAACTTATTATTTCTTCATCCTCAAAGTATTTTAGCTAACACATTTAGTTGATTTATTTTAACTCAAACTATTAACTATACAGACTAATGAATATCAATTATTTATTTTATAGCTGATGCTGCTGAATTGCCTTATATGGTTATTGATAGTATTAATATGGTTTACTTCGTGTTGTATTTTAGAATATTTATTTTGTTTTAATGTGCAGTACATACATTTTATTGTAATAGTTTTCAATTTACCATGACATTTTACAGTTGTTGTGCCTTTGAGTGAGTATTGTACTTGGATATATGACACATAATAAATTCTTTTGTATAGTTATTATTAAAAAAAGGGCCACATTTCAGTTGTACAGATATATCTCACGCATCACGGTAAGTCGGTTTGTTGTTTAAGTTATCAGTGGTTGAATTGAACCATCGCAATTCACGTTTTGAGAAATTAGGGTATAAGAGTGTGTGATGATGCACATCTGCCTGGTAATTCAGAGCTCTGAGTTGAAAACCAGGTACGATCAAGATTGGTATGTTTGCTATAAAAACCTGGCTCTCCACTCAACATTGGGGACGTCCCAATATGCGACGTAAAGGAACCACTGTAGACGGACGACATGTGTCCTGGCAATGACCACCCTCAATGCCAACATAAAAAGGTAGATTAAAAAAAGCAGGCCAGTTGAATGAAATCTCAGAATCATTGTAACTAGAACATATATAAACTACCTGGGGTAGTCAGTTAAAATAAACATTTGAGTTAGACATCTTGTATACTAAGCACCATACTACTTTATGACATGAAATTATGGTGGCTCCTATGACAGCGACATTATTGTCTTAATAGGAGCTACCGACCCCAGTTTGTAAATGTTATATGATTGTGGGTTTTAATTTTTTATTTTGGTACAACAAGAATTACTATAAGTGCACACATTTGTATGTATTGTAGGCCTAACGTATAGACTTATAATAGTATGTGAACATGATATAATATGCGTGTATGTATGCTTGTATAAATGTACTAACGAAATTGATGTACTTTCAACAAACTCTATACCTACTTGGGGTCAATAAATATTATGGTTATGGTTGCAGAGTACTGGAAACAATAGGAAGTCATTCTAGCACAACAGCAGTAACTAAGTTAGTAAGCATTGCATTTGAAATTTAACATGTTCTATGGTGCTTTAAGAATTGCAACTTTACTGGGCTTGTGTTTGCTGTAAAAATAATATTCCATGCACAGAAATCTTGAAAGTTTACGTTTTTAGAATGCATTGCTCATTGAAGTTAGGTGTTTAATTTTCAAATCATATGCTATTCAATCCAAAACAATTTCTTTAGATGTTAATTTGAAATTGCAATATACAAACTGAACGTAATTTGTGTTTTATTTTTTATAATTCAAACAAATTATGAGTTGCCAACGCAAATGTATTTTTTGGCATTTTGTCAGACCAACTTCTAGCTTCACACCATGGCCATTTACCACACACTGTAAATCCTTTTAACGAGTATTGACTGTATGTTTGAACAGCCACGTTTGTTTTCATAGTTTAAAAATAAACTAATGTGTTATTGAGGTTGATAACATTGCACACTTCTGCCACATTACAAAAAGAATGTGTAACACTGTCTGCATGTGGCTTTGATGTGTCCCAATACGTCTCAGTCGACCACAGTTTCCTTTGTTTACAACCGGGGACAGGCCACCATTTATATTTTATACTTAATATAGCTTATTAGTTCTCTACACCTCAATTATTGGATAGCAGCACTGTTACTTATATTTTTAGCAACTCTATTTGGATATAACAAATCCTGGGTATGGATTTAGTAGAAACTTCATAACAGACTGTAAGCCTGATGCAGTGGAGTTGTCATGGCAAACATGTCCATAATGACCACTAGCCTGTTGCTAACCCCTTCATTTTATGTATAAATATACATAGTTTAACCTTTCAAACATGTGTAATTCATTCTTTTCTTTCTTTCGTTTGTTCGTTTGTTCGTTTGTTCGTTTGTTCGTTTGTTCGTTTGTTCGTTTGTTCGTTTGTTCGTTTGTTCGTTTGTTCGTTTGTTCGTTCGTTCGTTCGTTCGTTCGTTCGTTCGTTCGTTCGTTCGTTCGTTCGTTCGTTCGTTCGTTGGTTGTTGGTTGGTTGGTTGGTTGGTTGTGTTGTTTGTTCGTTGGTTGGTTGGTTGGTTGGTTGTTGTTGTTGGTTGGTGTTGTGTTGGTTGTTGTGTTGTTGGTTGTTGTTGGTTGGTTGTTGTTGGTTGGTTGTTGGTTGTGGTTGTTGTTGGTTGTGTTGCGTTGTTGTTGGTTGGTTGGTTGGTTGTGTTGGTGTTGCGTTGTTGGTTGTTGTTGTTCGTTGTTGTGGTTGGTTTGGTTGTTGGTTGGTTGTTGGTTGTTGTTGGTTGTTGTTGTTGGTTGGTTGGTTGTTGGTTGGTTGGTTGGTTGGTTGGTTGGTTGGTTGGTTGGTTGGTTGGTTGGTTGGTTGTTGTTGTTGGTTGGTTGGTTGGTTGTTGTGTTGGTTGGTTGGTTGGTTGGTTGTTGTTGGTTGGTTGTTGGTTTGTTGTTGGTTGGTTGGTTGGTTGGGTTGGTTGGTTGGTTGTTGGTTGCGTTGGTTGTGTTCGTTGTTGGTTGTTGGTTCGGTTGCGTTCGTTGGTTGGTTGTTGTTGTTCTGTTGGTTGGTTGTTGGTTGTTTGGTTGGTTGGTTGGTTGTTGGTTGTTGGTTGTTGCGTTGTTGGTTGTTGTTGTTCGGTTGGTTGTTGTGTGTTGCGTTGTTGATTGTTGGTTGTCGTTGTTGGTTGTTGTTGGTTGGTTGCGTTGTCTGTTGGTTGGTTGGTTGGTTGTTGTTGTTGTTGTTTGATTGTTTGTTGTTCGTTGTTCGTTCGTTCGTTCGTTCGTTCGTGTCCTTCCACCAGTCTGTGTGATTTGCTTTGTCCTTCCGCCAGTCTGTGTGATTTGCTTTGTCCTTCCGCCAGTCTGTGTGATTTGCTTTGTCCTTCCGCCAGTCTGTGATTTGCTTTGTCCTTCCGCCAGTCTGTGTGATTTGCTTTGTCCTTCCGCCAGTCTGTGTGATTTGTTTTGTCCTTCCGCCAGTCTGTGTGATTTGTTTTGTCCTTCCGCCAGTCTGTGTGATTTGCTTTGTCCTTCCGCCAGTCTGTGTGATTTGCTTTGTCCTACCGCCAGTCTGTGTGAATTGTTTATCCTTCCGCCAGTCTGTGATTTGCTTTGTCCTTCCGTCAGTCTTTGTGATTTGTTTTGTCCTTCCGCCAGTCTGTGTGATTTGTTTTGTCCTTCCGCCAGTCTGTGTGATTTGTTTTGTCCTTCCGCCAGTCTGTGTGATTTGTTTTGTCCTTCCGCCAGTCTGTGTGATTTGTTTTGTCCTTCCGCCAGTCTGTGTGATTTGTTTTGCCATTCCACCAGTCTGTGTGATTTGTTTTGTCCTTCCGCCAGTCTGTGTGATTTGTTTTGTCCTTCCGCCAGTCTGTGTGATTTGTTTTGCCATTCCACCAGTCTGTATGATTTGTTTTGTCATTCCACCAGTCTGTGTGATTTGTTTTGTCCTTCCGCCAGTCTGTGTAATTTGTTTTGTCCTACCACCAGTCTGTATGATTTGTTTTGTCCTTCCGCCAGTCTGTGTGATTTGTTTTGTCCTACCACCAGTCTGTATGATTTGTTTTGCCATTCCACCAGTCTGTATGATTTGTTTTGTCCTTCCGCCAGTCTGTGTAATTTGTTTTGTCCTACCACCAGTCTGTACGATTTGTTTCCAGTATTGGCTACATTTGATATCAATATCATTGACCATCGTAAGGTCAAATGCAGAGCATGCACTCTCCATCAAGATTGTAATAATATTGCACTAATATGATTTGTACAAAACGTAAAATTTCATTCTTAGTGCTTAGTAGTTATATTTGTGGCCTGTCCCCTGCACATTTCAGCTTTTTCCAGCGGGGCAAAGGGTGGGGAGTGGGGGTGGCTTCTGTTGCGTTGGTTCTGTTTCATTGACTCTTCTCTTGTGTCACAGTGAACTAAGGCAAGTATTGTAGATCTGTCCCAGACCTACGTGCATGTCTCACTGTAGTTGCATTGTTTTGTTTGTTGGGTCTAAGCATGCTTAATCTGGTGTGTGCTACTTACTCCTGGCCTCA
Source organism: Ridgeia piscesae (assembly GCA_025642075.2). Lineage (NCBI taxonomy): Eukaryota > Metazoa > Annelida > Polychaeta > Sabellida > Siboglinidae > Ridgeia > Ridgeia piscesae. The sequence continues at coordinate 250,154 of JAODUO010000434.1, forward strand.
ATGTAACAGTGAACTTGTACTCCTGGCCTCAATGTAACAGTGAACTTTTACTCCTGGCCTCAATGTAACAGTGAACTTTTAATCCTGGCCTCAGTCTAACAGTGAACTTTTAATCCTGGCCTCAGTGTAACAGTGAACTTTTAATCCTGGCCTCAGTGTAACAGTGAACTTTTAATCCTGGCCTCAGTGTAACAGTGAACTTTTAATCCTGGCCTCAGTGTAACAGTGAACTTTTAATCCTGGCCTCAGTGTAACAGTGAACTTTTAATCCTGGCCTCAGTGTAACAGTGAACTTTTAATCCTGGCCTCAGTGTAACAGTGAACTTTTAATCCTGGCCTCAGTGTAACAGTGAACTTTTAATCCTGGCCTCAGTGTAACAGTGAACTTTTAATCCTGGCCTCAGTGTAACAGTGAACTTTTAATCCTGGCCTCAGTGTAACAGTGAACTTTTAATCCTGGCCTCAGTCTAACAGTGAACTTTTAATCCTGGCCTCAGTGTAACAGTGAACTTTTAATCCTGGCCTCAGTGTAACAGTGAACTTTTAATCCTGGCCTCAGTGTAACAGTGAACTTTTAATCCTGGCCTCAGTGTAACAGTGAACTTTTAATCCTGGCCTCAGTGTAACAGTGAACTTTTAATCCTGGCCTCAGTGTAACAGTGAACTTTTAATCCTGGCCTCAGTGTAACAGTGAACTTTTAATCCTGGCCTCAGTGTAACAGTGAACTTTTAATCCTGGCCTCAGTGTAACAGTGAACTTTTAATCCTGGCCTCAGTGTAACAGTGAACTTTTAATCCTGGCCTCAGTGTAACAGTGAACTTTTAATCCTGGCCTCAGTGTAACAGTGAACTTTTAATCCTGGCCTCAGTGTAACAGTGAACTTTTAATCCTGGCCTCAGTGTAACAGTGAACTTTTAATCCTGGCCTCAGTGTAACAGTGAACTTTTAATCCTGGCCTCAGTGTAACAGTGAACTTTTAATCCTGGCCTCAGTGTAACAGTGAACTTTTACTCCTGGCCTCAATGTAACAGTGAACTTTTACTCCTGGTCTCAGTGTAACAGTGACTTTTTTTATCCTGGCCTCAGTGTAACAGTGAACTTTTACTCCTGGCCTCAGTGTAACAGTGAACTTTTACTCCTGGCCTCAGTGTAACAGTGAACTTTTACTCCTGGCCTCAGTGTAACAGTGAATTTTTTATCCTGGCCTCAATGTAACAGTGAACTTTTACTCCTGGCCTCAATGTAACACTGAACTTTTACTCCTGGCCTCAATGTAACTGAACTTTTACTCCTGGCCTCAATGTAACAGTGAACTCTTACTCCTGGCCTCAATGTAACAGTGAACTCTTACTCCTGGCCTCAATGTAACAGTGAACTTTTACTATTGGCCTCAATTCAGTGCTGAATAATGTAAAGCATTATATAATGATTGAAACCATACCTGCCAACAATTTGTGATTTTCTGGCCTCCAAACCTATAGCCAATACCTACCAAATTAGGTTTGACACTATTGCAAGTCCAGGGGCTCATTTCAACATTCTTAAGAGCTCATAAACCTGGTTTTGCTCTTTAAAAGTAATTTCTCACCTTAGCAGTAATCTCGTACACCTGAAAACTGTCAACACCATGATGCGACAACAGGACACTGTCATGGAAATATTGTCCTGGCAAATACTGCAGTGGCTGTTTATGTTAGGAGAAACTCGTTAAATTTAACAACATATTTTGTTCTTTTATTTTCCTTAAGAGCTGATTATTTTTGTGAAATTGTCCAGTGATTTTCATAATAGCATCAGTGATGTGCATTAATGCCTTTTTCACTCGCTATGTGGCACCACTGTATCAATTTACATGGTGAGGAGCAGTTTGTCCCCATTGCACCATCCCTACTTAAAACTGTTCACCTACTGGCATTTTGTGAACGGGTGCAATGATCCCTTAGTGAAGTAGTGTAACAGTGTCAATTATACATTGGAAAGTTTTCATTCCTACAGAGAGTAAGTTGATACAAATTATTTCTTGGTTTTTTAAATGCTACCGGTGCGAATGTTTTGAAAAAAAAGAGAGCAGTTTTCGGGAGTGTGGGAGAAAAATCATTAAACTAATCAACGACATAGTAGAGCGCCTTGGCTAAGGGGTAGAGCTGCAGACTCTCGACTAAGAGGACCCAGGTTGGAATACTGTGCTGCGGTGTTAAAACCTTGGGCAAGCTTATTTACTTTACATTGCTCCAGTCCACTCAGCTGTATAAATGAATACTTGTCTATAGACAGTGGCGAGCGAATGTCTGTGCATTAATTACAACATGGCTATATTCTTCCCAGAATAGTTAAGATGGTGTTTGATTGAACAGATTTGCCAGGGAGTAAAATGTAAAGTACTTTGAGCAATCCTAAGGACTGGATACTACACTATATAAGAACTTACCTTTACTTTTATACTTTTTTTACCTCCATATTATATTCACGTGGGTTTCTGGGTTTGGTTGGGATTGTTTTTCAATTTATCTTGTTACATTTTCCACCATGTTTGATGTCTAATTGAATCTTGTTTTGTTGAGCTTGCTACCAAGGCAAGCAATGAGTTCACTGTTATGTTCTATATTTGTTCATTGTTCTTAAGTTACCACTGACAATATCAGAGTCCTGTTTACTTACACCGTTGATGACAGTGGCTGTGTACATTTAAATACACTCAAACTTGTTCTCCGAAGCGAGCTATGTTCCCGATTAAGCAATGGCACTGAGCACATCTGCTAGACTGGAACCATGTGACTAAGTATCATTTGCATATTGTATGATATATATAATGGGTACAGGAAGCACTGTAGTTAGTTTGTTTTAAACCGGATTGGATGCGTGCACTACTTACGTTTACAGTGTTCTTGCACAAGTGATGTTGACTAACGATCATGGTGCCTAATACACTGGACTCTGATTAACCCTTTAGCTCTGATTAACCCTTTAACCCACCGACTGGCCACAACCGGCCAATCTGTTATAATTAAAAACCGGTGAAATCTGCAGATAAGCTGGATTTTAATTATCTACTGCAGTGTTTTCATTTTAAAGCTGTGCCTATTTGTTGGATGTTTCAGCTATATCGCTTTGTATTGAACATTTTGAGATAGCACCATTTCAAAAATATCTTGCTGTGTTGTCAGGAATCAAAGTGAGTTAGACTAAAGTAATGCAGAGTCTGAATGGTTAACAGAATCAAACAAAATGGAACATGTTGACCCAAAATGGCTGGGATGGAGTTGTTTTGATCTTTTTTTTAAATTCAATATTTCAGTAAATCACCACCTATTAGTATTATAGTACTGCATAACTGTTAAACAGAGTCCAGTGTACACTAACCATAACCATGGGTGTTGTAGCAAGAATATTGTTTAGTTTCACACGCTGCCACTACCTTGCCCCACCTCACTAAATCGTCATATTCCGTCATATACTCCGCCGCTAAGATTTGTTGGGTGTGGATGGATTGCCCCTGTTTGTCTTGTAATTTGCTATTCCTGTACAACACAAATGATTCAAGACGTTATTTTCTCTCAATCCACAAGTTAAGCCTTGATGTGTGCCTAAGTTTATTTTTCATAAGTGCACCAAGATGGCTTGCATGGTTTCAAATATAGAGATAATGTTTAAAGAGCCTGTTACATATTATTTAGTAAATTTACCTCCTAAGAAACTTGTTTTGGGTTTCTGTATATCTCGGCTGCCTTTTTCAACGGAGTGATTTTTCACAAAATATACGGGAAACAAAAGAGATGTCAATTTACTAAAATGTTATGACTTGAACCAACCACAACATTCGAGGACTATTACAATCATGTTATTTATAGCAAGACATTTTAACTATTATAATATTATTTCATTAACTACATTTCAGAAGATGTTTTGCGTTAATGTTTATTTTCTGCCAGCAAAGTCTCTCTCTCTCTCTGTCCCTGTTCTTCAGTTATCTCTAAAAAATATTGCTCTTTTATCAAGCTATGATGACTACGATATGACAATTAGGTGAAATTTGCCATTTCGAGATGGACCTTTGTCATTAAAGACGTCTTCCTGTACTTCCAGTGAACACACAGGAGTGAAGGATGGAGACCTGTTCATGCACTACAAGTCTGTCTTCCAAGATGTCAGAGACGCCGTCGACTGGGTCCATCAAGTGGTCAGTACAAGTCGTTGTTCTCCTGGTGTCCCTGTTGTCAGGGGTGATCTTGGTTACCGTGGTTACCATCTTCTTTTTCGTTGTCTTTTCTTTCCTCACTTTTCTCTCACTGCGTTCTCTATCACCAGTCTCTAGTTCCTTCTATCTTTTTGCTGTTGTTCTTCATTCTCCTCCCACTATATTACTTATCCCAGGAATATCAACAAACTATATAATGGAATGCATAAACCATATGTGATATGTCCAACTTCCATTTTGTGATGGCGTGATGGAGGTGTTGTTAGCCAACAGGTCACATGATGTACACGTCACGTGATGGAGGTGTTGTTAGCCAACAGGTCACATGATGTACAGGTCACGTGATGGAGGTGTTGTTAGCCAACAGGTCACATGATGTACAGGTCACGTGATGGAGGTGTTGTTAGCCAATAGGTCACATGATGGACAGCTCAATTGCAGTTTGCATCATGTAACAATATATGTTCACCTAGTTCTGTAGATATCATCAGTTTATTCATCAATACAACAACATATTGAAGTACACGTCGCTGCATTTTACCATTCTGAGAATCTCCGTTTCTCCCAGGGTTTCCACTGGTCAGGGAACAGTCAGGGAAATTCAAGGTCAGGGAAAAGTCAGGGAATTTTGTGCTCAGTCAGGGAAATTTGAGATTTTGAAAAAAGTCAGGGAAATACAGGAAAATCCCTTGAAAGTCAGGGAAATTTGACTTTCTCATGTCATACACGTAATGCCGCGATGCCACGAACTCGAATTCATTACGCGTAACGATCCCGTGAAACAATGTTGATACCACAAACATATGCTGTTAAAAATGTGGATACCATACATTCTTCAGTTGGCTGTTGTAATAATGCCGTAACTGTTCTTTTGGCAATTTTAACATATATTTGCTAATTATACGTACATCACGCATACATTTTCATGATTATTCAGCCAGCATGGTCAGGGAAAATGAAACTTTGAGTCATGGAAAAGTCAGGGAATTTTGAACGTTTCCCTGTCTCCGTATGGCTAAATTGTGAATGTTTTAGTACTTGTGTAAGATTGTTTAGTGCTCGTATCAAGTACTACCCCTGGGCGTATTAGTAGTAGTCTGTATCTTGTGTACCTCACCCTCCTGAGTCAGGCATCCCTACGGCTCAGTACATCAGTACCAGTGCTCACTACCCCTGGCACATCCCATTGAAAACATCCTCTTTTAACGTCTGCCACTGAAATCGTCCACGAGGATTGTGATAACATTTTTGGGTGATTTAAGCCATGTTGTGTGCAATGTTTATGATGTGAATGGGTCATTATTTTGGGATTCCCACCAGTCGTAAATCCATCTTCAAGTTGGGGCGGGTATTTGCGCTGTTCCCACGGCTGAAGCAGTAGCAACTGGCAAAGTTAATTGCTATAATGTTATAGTTTGACTCCGCTCACTCCCAAGGTTTGTGGAGATGACCAGCCAGGGGTATTGTAGCGCAGCGCAACGACCCCTAGCTTGCGAGGATGGGTTACTTTGGCAGCCACTGACTGAGTCATGACATCATCATGCAATGGTTGTAGAGTACATTGAAAAAATTGACTGTGGAGAGAATTGATGAGTTTGTTATGAAAGATGAAAGACTCCCCATCTTGCTGGAAAGGTGAGCTTAAATCTTACTTTATGTCATACATGCCTATATATCAGTTCTGAATGTCACATGCCTGTCAGGCTGCACATGCTGATGAAACATTTTGACTATCTGCACTAGCTTACACTAGTGACAAACCATCCATCAACAGTGGCGCAATCTGGAGGGATGATCATTCAGTGATTAGTTATTTTGTGTGTGACTTCGATGACATTAGCTAATAACATGTTGTTACCAATATGATATTTTATTATATTTTATATTCTATTCAAATATGCCATTCTATTCAGTACATATATTTACACATTTTATGCACAATACTCGTCCAAACGACAATGTAATTGGCCTTACAGGGATGAGTAAAGTTATAATGTATTGTATCTCAAGTAGATTCTTTCACATTCAGCCTGTTAATGTATCTCCGAGGAGACCAGATAAAAACTGTTACTGAGATTAAACAATCTGGTAGTCCTTAGATAACTTGAAATGCATACTTTAAGACTTCAGCTTCACATATAAATGTTGGCAAAACAATGTCTCATTTAAGAATGTGATAATTGATCGCCACAGACGCAAAACTGTGTGAATTTATTATGACAAGTGTGCTATATGTGTGTGTTTAGGATGCAAGAACACGGAGCAAAGACATTCCTACTGACAAACAGTGACTATAGTTACACATCTGTAAGTAGTACTAAGTACTTAGCCTGTATATACCATACTCATTCTTAAAAGCGTACACACCCTAATTGGTCTGCACACCCTTGTTCAGCAGTGTCTGACATCAATCTGTGATAAAAACCTATCATCAGTTCCACCATTTATTGTAATTAATTTCGTCATCAGAAAGTTGCACCTGCATCTGCAATCTTTGCACTCCTTTGATGACAAAATCACTTTTGATCGTCTGAAAGGTCCACAGCAGAGCGACCGTAACGTTGCAAGTTTAAAATAACAATGCTCCACAATCAGTAAAATCTTGCAGTCTACTTGTGACAGTACACGTAGTATTCTTGCCCTAAATATAGGGCAGACCATTTCCAGCTAATGGTCCGTATCCAGTAACAGGTCATTGTATGTGTTTTCAGAAAATCATGGCTTACCTGTTGGACTTCCCTGCCAAGGTATGTGGCAATTTGAACCGATATGAAAAAATGATTAACATTTTATGAGAAATTGTTTTTATCATTTGTGTTACAACTGAACTTCTAATGATACACAATATGTCTAAAATTAATAAAAGTCAACAGGTTTTGCTGGAAAATGTGAACAATTTGAGACCTACTGAGACACTCTTGAACAATATCGCACTGTTTATGTTACGTAATGTAGAAGGTAGTACCTGGCTGTAGACAGTGGTGGATGTTTGTGTAAAAGTTGTCTTCATGTATGATTTGCAACATGGCTGAAAGCTTCCCAGAAAAAGATTACCCGTAGGTGTTGTCTGATTGAACAGGGGAATGACATGTACTGCATGTAGAGCAGCCATGAGGATTGGATTCTGTGAAGGAACTTGCAATTACTTTCTGTATTGTATGTCACAGCCGGGCCAACAGAAGCGAGACTGGGTGACCTACTTCGACTACATAGTTGTAGATGCGAAGAAACCAACGTTCTTCAGGGAAGGCACAATACTTCGCCAGGTTGATAGAGTAAGTATTCGACCCGACCTACAGCGAAACTACCCATTGTCCAGATGGCGCCGCATAGATGCCGTCACAGAGGTCGAAGACAGGTTCCAGGAGTATTTGTAAATTACATTTTTGTGATGTAATGACACGGAACATTTGGAGAAGCAAGATGTTGCTCTCAGCAATCAATTCATTCTTTTTTAATGTCCAGTACAAACCCAAACAGTTACAAAACCCTTAATAAAAGATGAAATATGTTAAGTTCTGAGGGATCGTACATTAATCCCTGAAAGTCTGCCATCCATGCAGCTGGGGAGAAGTTGACCAACATATTTACAACCACTATGGTTAGGCAGTTAACATGTGATAAGTAATATGTGGGCTTTAACCCCCCTGGTCTGTCACCAAAATCCGTATGAGTAGGTAAACGTCAACAGTAGATGACACATTGGTGACATTAGTAACAGTAATAGCAATATTAGGACTTCTGTAGTGTCTATATCCCTGGGGAATCTGAGCTCAGAGTGGCAGCATAAAAAATCATTAAGCCTAATCGTGAATAGGAAGAGGGAGGAGTGGTTATTAGACCTTAGGGCTGGAACACTTCGGAAAGTTTAGGGTGGGAATATGACTTAAAACAGATATGTCTTACGTTTCTGGCAAAATAGCAACTCTCAGGTGATTTTCTAGCGATAGGGAAGTGATTCAAGATTATGGATGCTGCTACAGAGAAAACATGTCTGCCAGTATTAAAATGTAGCGGTGAATGTGACAGACAGGTTTTGTGTTGACAGACAACGGGAGCAGTGAAGATTGGAGGACATATGGGACCACTGCGCAAAGGTCAGATCTACTCTGGAGGTAAGGTTCCGGTCTTCTTGTCTACATCTTATTGCTTTACTAAGCACTGTCTCATCTCTCAGGATGTGTGTGATGTGTCTTATTCATTTATGTACATTTATTTGTTCTCTGCGGGTTCTTACATTGGTCACTTACACGATGATTACTAATGCCCATGTGCACAATGGAGGCCACATCGCAAGAAGGATATTGATATGCTAGAAAGAATACAAAGGAAAGCAACCAAAATGATACAAAAACTCAAGAATATTAGTTATGAAATGCGTCTAAAAGAATGTGCTTTAACAACACTAGAAACCAGGAGATTGAGAGGAGATCAGATAGAAGTATTACAAATATTGAATGGGTATGAAAATATTGACATAAATATTTTGTTCTCGGTTAAGGAAGAGAGAAGGACAACGAATCAGTGTAGACTAGATATTAGACAATTATCATTCTCACAATAAAACCAGTAAATGAATGGAACAGATTATCAGCTGATTGTGTAGGTGCTAGTAGTGTTAATATATTTAAAAATAAAATTGACATATGTAAGAAGGGCGGGGTACACTTATATAGATAGGTTGGACTGTCAATAAGCCAAAGGGCTTCCTAGTCCACTTGCCATCTAAAGTTGATTCTGTAGGTGGCAGTGTTGTTCAATCTTGTTAAATAATATTAGTTTCCAATATAATTTACATAATATTATGCAGTCACTATTTATTATCTTAATACAAATCCACCTGGTTGTGATGAAAATTTGATGGCTGATTGATCGCGTACGCATGAGTTATTAGGCAAATTATGCAACACTACTCAAACCATCTTTGACCTCTGACCCGACACACTTCTGTCTCTCCAGGGTCATGTGACATCTTCTCGCAGCTGATTGGTGCAAAGGGCAAGGACGTCCTGTACGTCGGTGACCACATATTTGGCGACATCCTCAAGTCTAAGAAGATCCAAGGCTGGCGGACGTTCCTGGTCGTGCCTGAGTTGGCACAGGAACTTCACGTGTGGCTGAGCAAGGAGGCACAGTACAAGCAGCTGCAGCAGCTGGACGAGGCACTCGCCACACTCTTCAGGTCAGTTGTGAGGTTCCACCAGGTGGCAGCCCTTTTTAGCCTCTCACATACTCTGGTGACTTAGCCATGAACTGCATGTGTTTTTAATCGTGAACTGCATGTGCTTTTATTTAATGTACTATTCATTTTATTTATCTATTTATTATTTTATTATATTAATTTAATTATTGTGTTAGGCCACTGTGACATATCTTTGTACACTGCAGGACAGTGAAATCTAATGCGCAATTGATTTATTTATGTATTTATTATTTTTATTAACTTATTTATTACTCAGCCCACATTGACGTAATACGCAGCAAGACAAAGACAGTGAAATTTAATTTACAATTAATTAATTGATGTATTTATTATATTAGTTGCATTAACATTTTAATCTTTGTTATGTTATATCTCTAACGTGGATGCAAATTTACATTTTATGCTGTTGTTTCAGGGGTCTCGACAGCACCTCGACAGAGATTCCAGACGCAAGTAAAATCAATGCCTTAGTGAGGGTACGTACGCGCAGTGTTTACCTCATCAGCCTGGGGCACTGCTGGCCACATGAATCTCAGTACCCCCTGAGATGTCATTTGATTTTAACAAGATTTAACAAGATTGCCACCTAGATATTCAACTCTAGATGGCAGCTGGACTAGGAAGCCATTTGGCTTATCGAGAGTCCAACCTATCTATCTAAGTATACCACGCCCTTCTTAGGTATATGTCGATTTTATTTTTAAATATATTAACACTATTAGCACCTACACAATCAGCTGATAATCTGTTCCATTCGTTTACTGTTCTTTGTGAAAATGAAAATTTTCTAATATCTAGTCTACACTGCTTCTTTGCTAATGTAACTCCATGCCCTCTAGTCCTTCTCTCTTCCTTGACTGTGAAAAAAATATTTCTGTCAATATTTTCATATCCATTCAATATTTTAAACACCTCAATCTGATCTCCTCTCAATCTTCTGGTTTCTAGTGTTGTTAAACCACATTCTTTTAGACGCATTTCATAACTAATATTCCTGAGTTTTGGTATCATTTTGGTTGCTCTCCTTTGTACTCTTTCTAGCATATCAATATCCTTCTTGCGATATGGCCTCCATGCATGCTAACAGTAAATGGCGCCATGTATGCTAACAGTCCATGCCATCTTGCTGATCATGTGACCACTTACGTTCCCCTCACCCAGCTCTTGTTGTTGTTCCTAGGATTAACATGGAACGTTTCAGCCGCTGAGCTTTTACATGCACAGGAGCCTCCCTTTGGCATTCGCTTCCATTACAGATGAGATCACAACGTGTTTCTGGACATTTTAGGAAGGACCTGAAAACTGTTCTGTTTAAACAGGCCTTCACGTAATTGTTTACATCATTTTGTGCACTGCTTTGCAATTGCAATGTGTACTTTCAATTTGCTGATCTTAATATATATACATTTTCACATTTGTGACCTGTTTTGTACTTTGTTTGACATGTAAGCACCCTTGGATCTAATTGTTTAGTTATATATGATGTTGATATAAACCTGATTGGTTGATCTGCTTGTTTCAGGAAGTCACCCATCAACTGGATATGGCCTATGGCATGCTGGGAAGTCTATTCCGAAGCGGTATGTTCATTCAGTGGAAGTGTTACATATGTGCATGTATGCCGAGGATTCGGCTTTTAAGAATTATGGATACTAAAATAATAATAATAACGACTTCTTTTGCGCCAAAATCCTCGAAGATCAACCTCAGTGGCGCGACAAAACCAGGGCAAAGCAAAACTCATAATCGTAAAACAATGCGTGAGTCATCAATGGATGGATGAATATGCTAGGAAGCTAAGGGGGGGCAGCATTAAAGAGATAGGTTTTTAGACATTGGTGGAATGAAACTATATTACCTTCTGATTTATCACTGGCAGGAAGCGAATTCCACACAGTTGTTGCAGCAATCGAGAAAGCTCGGCTCCCAGCTTTCGTTTTCACCCGAGGAATGTAAAAGAGCATTACATCGAATAACAATGGCTGCAATAGTAGTAGTAATAGTAGAAACTTGTTTTTTTATTAAAACACATTTGGGCTGCCAGGATGTTATAACGGATAGAGTTTACTCTGTGTAGCATCTTTGATCAAATGAATGGTATCGTTCCGTTTACTTGTGTGTTGGTACCGTCGTGTCGTGTGAATTGATTGCAAGTATTGCTGTGTTACAGGATCCAGACAAACATTCTTTGCTAGTCAGGTGATGAGGTACGCGGACCTGTACTCGTCAAACTTCCTCAACCTCATCTACTATCCCTTCAGCTTCCTCTTCAAGGCTACACCAATGCTGGTAAGTAAATCCAGCATTCATGAGAAATACCTATCAGCTACATTTACAGAGTATTGCACAGACGGTTTAACTTACAGGGAGGCTGCCAGCTCCTCTCCCTAGAATTGGCAGTGATTTGCAATGGCAAATCAGCTGTCTAGAACGTGAGGAAGTTAAACATGAAACGGTAATGCCGTTAACTCTGCTCGTGTCGCCATTACTGCCAATACATTTTGTGTTGAAACTGGATGTTTTGTTTACAATTTGAATGCGTGATTTAGCTATACTCATTCATGTTTTACTTGTACTTTTATTGTATTATTTATTTATAATTTTAACTAATAATGTTTAACACTACCGAACAGAGTTTTACTTTGTATTTTAATGTCTAGATAACATTATTATTATAATATATACAGTCATGCCTTGTTTTACACTGTCAACTCCAGAACTTATGACAAACATTTGTCGACAGATGCCGCATGAACTGACAGTTCAGGGCCAGACGCCAGAGGGCCCCATGGAAGCACCATTAGCACCCCGTTCTCGCATTTTCCACGACACAGACATGGACAACAAACTGATACCAAAGATTGATATTATACCACCACATCTCGAAACATCAACCCTGCCCCATCTAAGGGCAGAAACCCCTCCCACTATCACGCACCACCATGACGAAGATTTCTCTGATGACGAATCTGGATCAAACATGAGTGTAGACAACCTTGGTTCATAAGAGGTCGAGGGTTGTTTCGTGTCACCTTGTACCATACAGGGTGCAGAACAGACGCAGCTGCTACCGCAGCCAAAACACAAAGTTGACGTTGTCGCTATGCCCCGTGGTGGGGGACGGATGATATACCATGACGACATATCGGCTACATATGTGTATATTCAACGGAATGTGCTGGTTAGAAGTTGGTCACAGTATTCAGTGGATGTGCCTCTCTCTCGAGTGGCCATCCACAGTATGTCATGTATACATTGAGGAGGTGTGATTGTTTTCAAAGCGGTTCTGGTAAATTTGTCCCGCGATTTTGCAGTAATCATGTGCATGTGTACAAGTTGATGTGTTTCTGTGTTCAGCTGTCTTATTGAGTCAGCTATAGTCAGCTAGTTTGAAGCTACTTGTGTAGCTACTTATTTGTTGGTGTTGGGTCCACCAGGGGCTGTTTCATCAAGGTAATGAGCCTTCTTTAAGAAAAATATATATAAAATAAAGAACAAGACAATCCATATGTACACATTATTTTTTGTTAAATTGAACCCTTTAGATCGTAACCTTTTTAGTCCCAGTTTCCCGACGTTGTTGACAAGAAACAAAACTAAGTATGAACACTCAAACATAGTTTGTTATGCATCTTCAAAACTACGTGCTAATGTCGTTATTTTTGGCTGTTTAATGCAGTAATTTTTTGCCCGATTTGGTTGATTTGAAGTGAACATTGCAAATTGGATTAAAAAATATAAGATCATATTACAGAGCGCAGTATTTCCGTGACATACCAGCAAAAGTTCTAAGTCATGGTACTGATGATGTTCAGTATATGAGATTACCGGCAAGGAGAGAATATCTTAAAGAGGAAAATCGGCCTTATGATCTCCTAAGAATGTTGGTGAAACAGTCCCCAGTTTAAAAGTCAGTGCATAATTTATTACTCGTGGTGCTCAAACATGCGGTGCTTCGGATGTGGTGCTTCAGTCAAGTAGCACCACGTGGTTCTTCTGTCTGGTCAAAATGCGTTCGCACAAACTACTATGTTTAAACTGTAGCATATGAACGTTTATTTATCTTACAATGGAAATAAGATGCCATTAATTTTACTGTTTGTGTGTGTAAGTTTTCGTCCGTCTCTTTTTCTCGCTGTAACTTGCTCCATGTTGCAGCCACGTGCAAATCGATATTAATTGATCATGCATGATGAAACATATTGCAATAAATGTTGTTAATAATGCTTCTTCTTTGTGTTGTGTGTAGATTTAACATGAGTTAACAAGATTGCCACCTAGAGATTCAACTCTAGATGGCAGGTGGACTAGGAAGCCCTTTGGCTGATCGAGAATCCAACCTATCTATCTAAGTATAGCCCACCCTTCGTAGGGATATATCGATTTTATTTTAAAATATATTAACACTGTACTAGCACCTACACAATCGGCTGATAATCTGTTCCATTCATTTACTGTTGTTTGTGAAAATGTAATTTTTTAAATATCTAATCTACACTGCTTCTTTGCTAATGTAACTCCATGTCCTCTAGTCCTCTCTTCCATAACCGAGAAAAAAAATTCTGTCAATATTTTCATACTCATTCAATATTTTTTAAACACCTCAATTTGATCTCCTCTCAATATTTTGATTTCTAGTGTTGTTAAACCACATTCATTTAGATTCATTTCATAACTAATATTCCTGAGTTTTGGTATCATCATGTAGGGTTTATGTGTTTACGTACAGCTGTATTATTAAATATCACATCCAGTCCTTACATTTAACTGTTGACAGCTGTATGCATGCATCATTCCCTGGTAGACCTGTTTGTTCAACCCCGGGAAGGAGAGGTGATTCAGAGGACAGAGACTTGACTCTCAACATTTTCTACTCCCACATTAACTTTAATAATAACTTTATTATCCAATCATAGAGTGGAAATACATTTTGCACTTTGGAGGTTGCATAAAAACACAATATTTAAGTCACATAGTAATGCATGTATACAGTAAAATCAAGTATATAAATATGTAAATGGTAGCTAAATATATATATATATATATATAATGCAATAAAAAGCTAAAACAGTATGACAATATTATAATATAATTAATTAATCAATAAAGATTATAAAATAAAATTTCATTGGCAACAAGGATAGATTGGATGAGAAGAACGATTGTTCCTAGAAGTTCAACGTATATACTTTCATATGGAAGCAAATATTTTCAAATATTAAATATAATTTTTCCCATTTTTAAAACTTACTGGAGACGTTTTCGGTGTTTTCAACCATATACATGTATTAACTAAGGCATGTCTATTTAGCTCACACGCTACGTCACAGACCTGCTCAAAAGCCACCAGCCTAGCAGAATGTTGTGATCGTCGTTGGATTCTCTGCTGAGTGTATGCAGGGTACATCTCTGCCAGGGCACTGACTGAGCCTTCTCCATTGATGCTCCCCGCATATCATTCCATATGGAATGATATTCCACACGATATGCGTAAATGTGACTATTATCTATAGCAATTAAAATGGCCCACGAAGACTTGCTTATTCAAATGAGCATTTTATTCATGTACTTTGACTGTCATTTAATATGTTGTCGCTCGATTTGACTTTTTATGTTTTTAAGAGTTATTAAATTTTATTTATTATTCTATGCCGTTTTCATTATCTAAAATTACTAGTGCTTTTTATTCATGCATTTTATTTCTTACTGATTTTTCAACATACTTTATTCAGATTATTATTGTTCAATTAAAAACAAGTTTATTCCCAGTTCCAAATACAGTGTATCAAAATTATTAATAACTTTTTATAAAGTAAGCTCATTATTCGGAACGTAAAACGTAAATCGCGGGTAAAGCGTAAAACGAGCAACGCACGCGCGGCAGATACTATTGAAAATTAAACTTTACTTATTTTATTAACACAAAATAAAAAGAAATACAAATTTGCAGTTGTTTATAAAAACAGAAATTACGGCAGGATTAACCAGTATCCGTGGGGTGGCAGCATTGTTTAGATCACGTGGATAATATACAAAAGCTGGCTAAATCACCAGACTGTCTTCTCGGCGTAGTTCCGCAGCCGACAGACAGTCGACTAGTGAAATGGCCGCCTGTTGTTGAGGACATCTATAGTGTGGTACCAATCCGTCTTACGTCGCCACCGTCGTCTCCACGGTGCCGCAACGAGCGGCGATACCGACCTATGTGGATGATATCAGGTTACTGGTTGTCCTTTCTAGGAGGCGCCGAGTGAGGCCTTCCAGGAATAGCTACACTGGGTCATGTCAAAGGCAGCGAACAACGAAGACGCATAGGGTTTGTGCCTATACGGCCATGCTTCCTTTTTGTATATCCGTGCAATATACGTGGATTTACAGTAGCGCCTATTCGCGTGATGTGTAAAATCCTACCTAGTATTCACAAACACGAGTGCACAGATATATTTAAACGTGCCTTTGCATCTATCGGAATTCATAATTATGCATCAGAACCAGATCCTGTGTGTGTTATGGTTAATTCCAACTGGGGACAGTTATTCCCAATTCTTACCCAATACGTATAATATATATATATATATATATAATGTATACATTACATATCATTACATTCTTACGTAACTGTGGCGCAGTCTGTTATGTAGATAGCTAGCCTACCATCATGTACCTCTTGTCGATTATATTGAAGTGTAATATATATATATATATATATATATATATATATATATATATATATATATATATATTACGTTTTTCTTATCTCCATAGCAATCATATCTTATTGCGTAAGTAAAAACTCTACTATAATGTATTTATCTGTGTGGGAATAAAATCATGATAAGCTATCTTGAACAAATTGATATTTGAATTGATGATTATGGAGACGATCCCTCGCGCACGACCCCTTACCACGACACCCCCTGCTAAATATACACGCGGAGAGAATTTCCTGACTAACGTAAGACATAAATTGACACCGGCCTGTCCAGCGCCTAGTAAGAGGCACACTGGTGAAACGAGGCCTGATCCCGCGTAACTGACCAGGCCAGACTTCTGGCTCCTTCGCAGGCTGTTACTGAGCACAGTTAATTTCTCTGTAGCTGGCCGTCCGTGTTACTATGTTGTCAGATTATAATAACATCGGATTAAAAATATCTTAACTTTTTCCACATCATGCCATTGGTTGAATGTTATGGCGAGCACGCGTATTCAACGTCGTATAACGCCAGGTCTTTAAAAATGTATGCATAAAATGTTCACATGCCATGGTGTACAATGGCAAAGTATCACTCCCAATGACACTATTAACAAACCTACACCGTTCCAATGTCAGCGCATTCATCTAATACACCCCCTACCTAATTGCACTTTATTTACATTAAACTTGTTTCTTCAAATGTCAGGGAAAATTCAATTGCTCAGGATTTTGCATTTGTATGACATATCTAAGTCATCCAACTTTTGGTATATTTTCTAGAACTGAAACTTTGAGATCTACGATGAAAAAGCATTTCTATGTATGTATATAAATAAATAAATAAATAAATAAATATATATAAAAATATATATATATATATATATATATATATATATATATATATATAATAGACGTGCTTGGTATATTTGGTATTGCGTGGTTGTTTTTATTGTTATATTATTTTCAATATAATATCGTACTTATGTGAACCAACTTGCGGCTGAAACCTTTAAACCAACAGCTTGAAAACATTGCTATTTACAAAGAATGATGCCTGATATATTTAATATAGATTATGTGTGATTTTAAGCCTATTGTCCTTATTTTTATTATAATATTATTATCACTGTTTATTATTACTGTTTAGAGTCCTCTGGGCCTGTTGCAGTTGGAATATATACAATACAAAAATAAACGTTTTGAAAATTAAATATACGTTTACATGTATTCAGCCGCTAACAGCAATAAGTAAAAACAGGCAGACCAGTTTAATTACACATGCAAAATACACATAACCTGAAACACTAGACCGTTTCCAGTAGTATTCGTAAAAATATATTTAAATATATATATATATATATATATATATATATATATATATATATATATATATATATACTGACTAGATTATTCTTTGACTGTTTTTGCGCCCTCTATTCAAACTACCTATATGTGGGTATAGTAGTCATACGCGCGCATGCACGCACCCAAGTCGAGGAAGTGTTAGTATACCACGTATATAGCGAATTAGATTTAAAATAGGCTTCCTCTCTTAGAGTCTCTGTTAGTAATTACAACGCGAAATACAATATTAAGCCTTTTCTGGCACGCCGCGGGTGTTATACTAATAGGCCTGGCCATTTCGATGTTGCGTTGTATAAGAGTATCGCTGATATTTATGAAGAGAATGTGTGTGTGTGTGTGTGTGTGTGTGTGTGTGTGTGTGTGTGCGTGCGTGCGTGCGTGCGTGCGTGTGTGCGTGTTGTGTGTGCGTTTGTGTGTGCGTTTGTGTGCGCGTTTGTGTGCGCGTGTGCGCGTTGGTTGTGTGTGTGTTTGCGTGCGCGTTGGTTGTGTGCGGTTATGTTTGCATGCGGGTGTGTGTGTGTGTGTGAGTGAGTGAGTGAGTGAGTGAGTGATGCGGGTGCGTTGCGCGCGCGCCTACCTATCCAGCGCCTGCCTCTGCTTGTAGTGTACAGGTTCATGGCAGGGACATACACATGCGTGATATCAGCTACGGATTAGCGCCGCGTTACCAGGCAACGCTGTCTACCCTCGTTATGTGAGCGACGGCAGGGCAGACGAACGAAGACACCAGACCGAGGTTAGTTTTGGATACGATCCAGAAACACGTATCATACAATTGTGTAGGTAGGCCTATACCTACTACATTGTGTTAAAACCGCGTACTTTCCTTGCTTGATTCGTACACCATTTTCAGCCTCTGTTCACGGTATTTTTGTCCCGCTGGGATCAAACATATCATATTTTTACTTATCAAATATCCTCAGTTGGATGGACAGTTATGCTATCGATTTTTTTTCTCAGTACGTGAAAGATTAATTAACTTAAATTGTGATGAAAACGTGAAACTCGTCATATCTCGTTTGTCAATAAAACGCTCAAAATTGGTACGTGTTCGTTTCGTCCTAATCTTGTGACAGCTTTTGTAATATTGGTGCCTCCTGCAAATTAGCACGCAATATCAAACACATTTTTTAATTTGATAAGTACTCCGAGGATCGAACATTTTATTTGACCAGCATTATTACTCACAAACTCTATATGACAACGTCGACAATATGTTCGGTTGTCTATATTAATACTATTATTATAACACCTCACGCTTTTTCTTAAATAATATTAAATTATAATATTGATAATAATAGTTACAATGAAGCACGGTGTGCCTCTAAAATAGATAAATTACGCTGTAATTCATTTAAGCTAAACCAAACAGAACTGATTGTAAAAAAGCGTTTTGGGGATGGCCAAAGTCATAGCTGACATGTCACATACGTGCGGGGCAGTCAATATTTGTCTGCAAAATTGTATTTATATTATATTTATATGGAAGAAAACAACAAATGAATGTTTTCATGTGACTTGTTGCGCCGCTACGAGATGTGAATTCAAACCGAACAAGGGTGATTTAGTTATACACACACACACGCACGCATGCACGCACGCATGCACGCACGCATGCACGCACGCACGCACACACGCACGCACGCACGCACACGCACGCATGCACGCACGCACGTTCCATCCACGGACATGCAAAGATACAAAGACACTTTGAAAAAGGTCCCTCTTGCCACAATGATCACCGTCAGTGGACAACACAAGCAACCAATCGCATAAACGGGTCAGGCACACCATTTCATTTGAAACTAGACGAATGCCTACTCTTTCCAGTTCGCCTTTGAGATATTGTAAATTAATTTCCCGTCAGATATAAACCGTGTGTACAATCACCCTGGCAGAGATTCGTGAATAATGTTTTAAATCATTAAAAACTGTTCAATTTTTTCACTAGGGGGTTACTGAAGTGAAAGTAACAAGTTGTTAATGAAAATGTTCTCAACTGATTGTTTAGATTGTCTCTGCTTCGTAGCTGTAACTTGTAAACACAACTTACATTTTGATTCGACACATCATGCATTTTTAATCTAACTGGACTATTATATAGTTAGCACATGTATGTATGTGGGCATGTTGACGTTATCTTTGAATTCCTAAGTGATTTACGCACCGAATGTCGGTACCTTCAGTGAATGCCCTACGAACTCTAGAAAGAACAATAATATGCTTTCATTTAAAAATTTCCCGTTGCGCTGGCTAAGGGCTCTTACCGGATCTGGTGTTTGTACGATCTTTGTTGGCGGAAATTAATTCGTTTTTCACAACGTTACGCTGGTTTCTGAGCCACGTTGCAAAACAAATCGCTCATATTTATGGCATTGCAAATGCCACCTACACATACTTATGGACTCCTTCTGAAGGATTTGCTTTTTTGCTAGTGCATCTAAAGGTGTTATTCAGTTTCTGGATTGGCAGGAACACGAGAAGCCAATATGTCTACGGGCTGCCTGTTCTATTCTAGCTTTCGGGTGAAACGGGGCACAAACACGGGAAAGCCTTGCAGGCCAACGCCACATAAATTCTGAACACCCAGTGGTGCCATCACACGGGAAATAGGACAGCCCTCAAACGTATCACCTTTCACGTAACTGATTTCCCGTCGTAGTTCTAAGTACGTGAGTTTCCCCGCAGTGTTGTGTTGTGCCGAAGCCTGCGATGTGTTCGCGATCTATTGCAGACCGTCTGTATTGCTACATAAGGAACTATTGCTGCTGATGTACCACTAAACTACATTTAATAACAGGACATCAGGTTCTGTGCACAGACACTTTTATTTATTTACAAAATCTACAACACCCCGGCGTTGACCAGCATGCAAGGACGACGCGGGGGGGCGGTGGCAACAACACACCCCGCCCCGCGCCGTCCGGTCGTAGGCCAAATGCATATTCCACACTTCAATCGTGAAAATACAAGACACGTTAAAATAATAGTAATATGAAGAATATATGAAGCATGAATTTCTCATTACAGTCTTCGACAGGTCAAATGATTAAAATGCATCTCCCGTTTCCATCGCCGTGACGGAGTCACGTGACACCTCCCCCCGGTTCGCCGACTCACTGCGCAGGCGCGACAGTCAGCCGCGCGCTTAACTTATCTATTACTTTTATTCATAGCCTGCGCCCAACCTTCGCATGCAGCGCCATGTCTGCCCGTAGAGCGAGGGCGAGAGAGCTGTCTACCTTTCGCGGGGGAGTCTGCCCGCCCGAAATAGCTGCGGGAAGAGGGCCGGTGGAAGGCTAGGCGGAGGCGGGGCCAGCCGTACCCCATCTCCGCGACGCCACACACACAACTGGCTATATAAGGAACGCCCGCCGTCCAACTAGCAATGCTCGTTCCTGCTCTGCCAACAGATGCGGCAGTGCCCCGGAACGTGTATTTATAACGTCCGTGCTTCGCCGTCGGGTGCGATGGTCCGCAAGTGGAATGCGTGAATCTTTGGCATGAACATAAACCGGCTTTGAGTTAGACGGCGATTTAACTAAACTACATATTTCATTCATCGATTCTATTCATTGAAACTGAAAGACCCCCGTTGTAAAATAGCCACTCTGAGACGGACAAACTACGAAGCGGTACGATTCTGTACGGGACAACGTTTATTGCCTCGCGGTACAACTGAAATAGAACGCATTTTCCTTTACCAGTTAACGTTTTTTGAAATATAAACATAGACTGGACGTGAAGGCCGCAAGTTACTCCAAACATGGCTGACGCGAACTGACACGCGAACACGCGCGAATTCGTTCGCCTGGCAACACGCAGTCTCTGTCCCGGAGAACAGCTTTGCTCTGCTCTGCCCTCGCGTCTTACGGCGAACGCTGAAAGCGTCAGTTTTCGACACAACGAAATCTACGCAGACGCGGCCATGTTTTTTTGGCCGGCGCGAGCGCGGTTTAAACATTTGCCGGTTTCGGCGCGCGCACGGACAGACCGGGTGGCGCGAGCGCGGACTGTCCGGACGGCGTCAGTGTTCTTAGAATCGTTGACCGGGCACTCGAGATGTATGCAGGCAGGCGGTGCGCGTGTTGTCGACGGTGGGTGGGTATTTGAAGGGCGTGTGACGGCGGGTGGGTTGTGGGCGGTCTTTAGTCTTCCTCCTTGCCGCGCTTGATGATCTGCACGAACTTAAGGTAGTCCAGTTGGCCGCCCTCGATCGGAGCCTCCTTCCATGTTTGTTTTACCTGCACACGAAATACGGCATTGTATTGTTTGAATGTGGGCGAATCCGAAATGTGGGGTGGGTTCAACCTGACATATCTTTTATGGACCTTCACACTTCACGTTTGCCTTTAGTCAATCCCAATCTCTTTCTGTCTTATGCCAACCCTAATCTCACACCGTCTTTCTAACCACCTTCGAATTTAACGTATATACAAACTTTGTATATACACTTGTGTATCAATCACTTGTGTAATGTTAACTGTTTGAATGTTTCAATGTTTGAATAAACGTCACTTCACGTTTGTTTTTAGCCAACAACCAAACTCCTGCTGTCTTTTACCCACCCACCCATCTCCCATCTTCGTACACATTCTTTTTAAACAAACTCCAAACCTCATCTTTTAGGAGACCCTATCTCCGACCTTCTTTTAAGCTAGCCTCCAATATCCCATCTTCCTTTTAGCCAAGTTCCCATCTTTCCAAGTTACACCTTTTTAACATCCCGTTCCCTACAGATTCTGAAGTCAAGTATAGAATGTATCGAAACCACCACTTCTTCGACCGATCGAACACGTTTTATTCTATGCGCTTCTTGTTTGTCAATTATATTGGTTAACAAAATCCGAAAATTTAATTTTTATTGTTTAACTTGTGCTTTCTCCCGATAAATCAGTCGGACTCATGAAGATACTTCTTGATTTTTGTTTGCGACAATTCAAAATATATTTAGAAAACAATTATTTAGATTGAGGTATTGCATTTGCGTGGGTTGTACCAACATTAGTAAAACATTGCACAATATATATTGGAAATTTGAAAAGGGTCTTTTGATATTCACATTACTGTATTTAAAATGTGCTGATATTTTTTACTGATCATTGTTTTTTCTCAATCATTGTTCGAAATTATTTCGAGTTTGCATCGTCAAGTACTATTGCGGTATGTGTAATTAGTAGTAGTTGAAATATTATTAACAATTTAGTAAAATATATATGTAGGCACTGCGTTCACATCTGTACCACTAATTACGAAGACTTGTTGTATCTGTGCTGACGTATACTTGTAATTACGCACGCACATCACACACACGCCGACACATTCGCGCGCGCACTCACACGCATTCGCCATCCCTTCGGCCATCACGTATCATATTATTATGTCCTGTTGTTTACATATGATTGGACACACACACACACGTCTAAATATTCCTCATTCGACATATAAGAACTACTGTGCATACCTCGTCTTTGCTGAACTGGTCACCGACATTCATGAGTAGATCTTTTACGCTGTAAAACGAAAGTAAAACTAAGTCGGAGAATAACAGTCAGACACCACACTATTGTTTAATATCGCTGCACTCGGAAGAGAAATATGAATAAATAGAACATTTATTTGTCTTAGTTTTATTTATCTTTTTAGTACATTTTATTAACTTATAGAATATAACCTAGACTTCTTATTATATCTTTATTAATGTTATTTTCTTAAATTAAGCTATAAAATTATGAACATATTACCTATAAGACCAACTAATTACTGACGTCACGACGTACAGATCTTCCGGATTCTATTAATTTATATGAAATACGTCCTTCTTGATGTGGATTTGATCTAATCAAAATAAACTACATAACACCGAGTAACACATTTAGATCGGTTGAAGTATAACTACTTTCAATGTATGAAGATTTCATATGAAACTTGACAGATTATCTTATGTAGACCACCGAGTGTATGTATTTTGCAACTCTGTTTGCAACGCATTCGGAAAGACTAATCAAACCCTGGACCAGTTTCATAAAGCCGCGTAACTTTGCGAGCAATTTTGCGGTCTACTGGTCGCAGCTAGCAGCGACTATTCAGTGTAGCTTACAGCCAGTTTTATGAGACCAATTTAGCATTCGCGTAAACAAATCGACGTAGAATTGACCTAATTAGGTCGCGGTGGGGAATCCCTGTATTTGTGTTGTCTGTAGACACCCTTTTCACTTTAGCTGCCGCCTTTGCCGTTCGTATAGCAAACGACAAGCTATGATGAATGTAAATGATATCCAGTGTAAACATTAAAAATAATCAGTTGAGAGTGAGCGTGTCGGAAGCATCAACGAACTTGGGGAGCATCACGTAACTATTTCAACTAGCATAAAGTTATACCTACTAAATACATGGCGCAGCCTCAGTGCCTGTCAATCTATGGAGCAGACTCGTGAAACGCAACTAGCGTAACTTTGCGACGTGTTAAGCTTTCGACGAGTTATCGCCCGCTACGACGTCGTAAGCAGGCTTTATGAAACCGGCCCCTGTTAACCAATATAACTTGTACGGTTTTGTAAATAATTTCACCTAGAGAAACGAATTTCACCCACAAATTATGTAGGGTCTGTAATTCCAAGTTTATATCTAAGCTTCTGCTTGAAACTGACGCAGTACTTACAACTCTTCCGACAACTGGCCCTTCCCTGACTGGTCGAACATCGCAAACGCATCTCTTAACGTCGACTCGGGGTCTGTGCCTGTAGAGATCACCAGAGGGCGTAGTCAGTGACAGCGCCACCACGCGGACTAGACATTCAATGGCTGACGTACAACCTGAACGTATTGCAACTTACTGCTGTACGCAATACGTATTTTGGTTAGTTACAGACACGATGACACCTGAACCGTGTCAGACATTTCGCGAAAAAGGTATTTTGCGGATAGAGTCATGACAGAAAGAAAGACTCTGGATTTAGTTCCGTATGTAAACCATGAACATAATTCATATTCTACGTTTTAACAGGTATTTAGTTTCGCGTCACGCGTTCAAATAAACATTTAGCGGTAATCGTGTGATGCTCAATGTTTTTGACATGGCGGTGCAATTTTGTTTAGTTCGCTATTTCAAATAGTGTGTTCTTTCAACAGCTTCTCTTATGTGTGTCTATGTACATCAACCAGTCGAATAGCTAAGTCTAACCTCATAACACAGTTACACATGAAATACATAACTTATATAAATAAAACGGTTTTAACCGTTTAGCGTACAGGCAACTCAAATGTCTGTTATACGACGAAGCAATGTTAACACGTTAACTAAGTATATACTATGTTATTGACGTTGATATCAAACTTAGCATTTCACAAACCGATTACATTAAAACACAGAACGTAAAATGAAAATAATAGTAACGAAAAAAAACAATAATGATTACTAGAATAAATTATGACACCTACCGACCGACTCAGGAAACTGAATCAGAAGTGGGGCGCTAGGGGGCGCTGACGTCTGGCGACACACCATAACCGTCAAACGAGTAACGAAACCAAAACTGCGTGCAAAATCAGACAGGTGCAAATCGCAATGTCATGGCATCTGACTGGACACAGGTCAGTGAGGCAGGCGGAGTGAGAAAGAACAACGACTACAAACGGTCAGTGAGTGGACGACATCTGACGACGCTACTGGTCAATGCGGTGTAATGGAACTACGGACGAGCATGCAACCGGCGCGGCAAACATAACTGAACGAAAGAAGTACCCACAATGCACCTGGCTATGCAACGTTACGACAGAAACGGTGTTTTCGCAATTTACTCGCGTTAAGGAGCACATCGCGACTACGCAAGAAAAAAGAGCGAATTTCCGAGAGATTTGGCACATGTAAACGAATTTCCAAAGGCGGTTTAACAGACGTAGTCGCACGTGACACAATGACGTTCTTATCGGGGTGCGTTCATTTACGGCACGATTTTGATTGGAATTTCGATGCGGAACAACGTAGAACAATTTTAATAAGCCTTAATTTCAGCTGACCTAAACTCACCTTTTACTTTTTCACCAAATAACATAAGGAACATTGTAAAGTTGAGAGGGCCCGGTGCCTCCTTTATCATTGTTTGCAACATCTTGGTGTCGGGGTCACGCCCTGCAATAGGGGTTACAGGTCACACATGTCACGTGGTATATCATACACAGCAGGTCATTCACAGCACGCGCATGCGTCGACGTGACGTCGTCGTCAAGAGCCCGGATGATCGCGCGCGCTGAAACGAGCCGGTTCCAGCGCGCCACCTGGCGAGCCAGGTGATATCCGGTGCTACGTTGACGTGTCCGGTTCTGAAAAACGACTGCGACGGGCGGACTTAGAAATCCCTTTTGTAAAGGTGGGAACCCTCCCGTTGGCGTCTCATTTCAAAATCACAGTTAATCAAAGTGTAGGGAAGGTTTCGTGGGAGTTTTGTTCTAATTGGCAACGTCAGGCAAACGCAAAATGAAACGGCCAGGTTTCATTTCGGAAGAAAACGTAAGGGCGGCGGGGCAGTATGCATGCGGTGAAGCAAGCGTCATGCCTTCATCTGCCGACAGAGGGCAGCAGCGGCGGCAGCGAGCAAGAGCGCTCGGCCATCCCTTACCATGAAGCTTTTCGCCGAATAATGTTAAGAAATGTGTGAAGTTCAGTTGATTAGGCGACTCTTCCATCATCAATTTCAGTTGTTTAGGATCGGGGTCTCGGCCTGAAATCGGTCGCATAAAGAACAGTCATACGGGGCTCACCAATGCTCGTTTTTTTCTCCCACGACCTAGCGATGTACACACAGCGTAGACACAGCAACTAGCGACTCGCGAGAGCCCCCTATAGTCGCTCTCTTTTTAACTCCTTATGTGGTATAGAGGTTATTTCGTGAACCCGAAGATCCAACCGACTATAACCGTCGACAATGCCGATGTTTTGACCTTTAATTCAGGTGGTGAAATAGTAATCGAAATCAACTGTACAGGCTGATAAAATTGTACATTTTGTATTTTCACGATACTATTATGCAGAGTGTGTTTGTAAAGGACCATACGTCGATTTTTACCAGTATATCGGGAAAATAAATGCACAAATAAAATTGTATTATTTAAAAAACATACGTTTTTATATGAAATAAACGTAACTGCTAAGAATTAGGTCAGGCAATCTTATTGCCCAATAATCTCACACTGTCAAAATTGTGTAGTTGTTTGAAATATAAATAAGTATGTTTAGATGTTGGATACAATTCTCTAAACTGTGCGTCACTTCGTCGAATATCACGTCGGATTTCCTGAAGAACAAGGTCAGCAACAACAACAAAAAAATTGTAGAACGACAAATGAATTATATCTTAATAGTAATACAAATGTCATTGTAATGTCAATTACTGAGTCTTCGTTTAATGCAGACTACAGTCCGGTTGTACCAAGTCAACCAAGATGAGGAGGAGGGAAATGGAAGAGATCAAAGGGAATGACGCGGACCAGGAGACGCGTGTATAGAGATAATGAAACAGGAGCAGCACGAGGGATCTAGGCTGGACAGACGACTACTGCTTCGTGGGTGAGATCAGAATCATTGGAATTGAAGAGTGTGAAAGTAGAGACGTGACATCTGTGAAATCACAGAGATGACAGATGATTTGTTGTGAGATGAAGAGAGAACGAGAGATAGAGAGATAGAGACAGAGGGGGGTTAGGAGGTGAAAGATATATATATATATATATATAGAGAGAGAGAGAGAGAGAGAGAGAGAGAGAGGGAGAGAGAGAGAGAGAGAGAGAGAGAGAAAGAGAAAGAGGGAGAGAGTGGATGAGGGAGAGAGAGAGAGAGGCAGACAGACAGACAGACAGACAGAGAGACAGACAGACAGACAGACAGACAGACAGACAGACAGACAGACAGACAGACATACACACATAAACACACGCGCGCTCGCACTCACGCACACAGACAGAGAGAATGAGAGAGACACTGGACGAGAAGACTGGTAGCAAGGAAGCGACCCGGATACAATGAAAGAAATAAAAGTAGTCGTGACAAACAATAGTCATGTGGGACTGTGACTTCGTGACGTTTCTGTTGGCACGAGACCTACCGATTTGCTGGAAAATGGAAGCCAGGTCGTCGGCGTCAATGATGCCATCACGGTTCTGGTCCATCATCGTGAACGCCTACACGGGAACACACACACAAACGTTCTCACTTGATAGAAGCTCACTGTTTCGGCGAACGCTGTTGTTAAGACGGTGCTCATTACATTCAACTTGACAGAAATACTCAACAGACGTTTTATAGACAGCGAGCTGTTTCTCACAGGTAATGGACCGTCTTTCCTAAATTGTGTGTGCGTGCGTGTGTGCGTGTGTGCCTGCATGCATGCGGATATTATATATGTATATGTGCATGCATGTGTGTATGTATGTGTGTGTGTGTGTGTGTGTGTGTGTGTGTGTGTGTGCGTGTGCGCGTGTGCGCGTGTGTGCGTGTATGCGTGTGTGCGTGTGTGCGCGTGTGCGCGTGTGCGTGTGTGCGTGTGTGCGTGTGTGTATGTATGTATGTATACATGCATAATATGTATGCGTGTATGTTATACATAGATAACATAAGTGGCATTATAAAACGACATTTAGATGGGATCGAAATGTTATCTACTAAATAACAAGGGAAATTACGTTTTCAATCAGACAACTTCACAGAGCGCGCAACATTAAAACAGCGAGTCTAGTTGACTCCTGGAGACTTTCACGTCTCTACCAGTCCGCCCGCACAGACAACGATGGAGCAGTCGATGTGATAATAATAATAATAATATTTATTATTTATAAAGCGAATATCCAATATCCTCAAAGCTTTGTACAATAAAAAATAAAGCTATTTATGATGTGTTAAAACTAATATAAATAACACTAAATACAACTGTAAAATTAACTTTCAAATACAACATGTAGAAACGTTAAATTATTCATATTAAGCTGTTAATTAAATACTACATAGAATTAACGACGATGAGTAAAATAAATAAATAATTAAATAAAACTAATTACTACTCTATTCACATGCGAAACACATACTAAACGATGGCACATATAAATAAATACAGTGAATACACCCACCTCCTTGAACTCGTGGATCTGGGCCTGATTGAAGAGCGCGAACACGTTCGATGTGGCCCGCTGTGCCCGTTTAGGCTCCTTTGCCTCTTCCCCAGCGCCATCAGCAGCATCGTCCTTCTCGGTCTTGTCCTTCTTCTTGCTCTTCTTCTCCTTCTTGCTGGACTGTGAAGGGAAAAGAGATGACGTCAGTACGTTCTGCGTATGCACATGTGAATCGCCAGGACGAGACAGTGGCGGAGTGGGTCAAACAATTGGAAAGGAGACGGTGGCGGAGTGGGTCAAACAATCGGACACGAGACGGTGGCGGAGTGGGTCAAACAATCGGACACTAGACGGTGGCGGAGTGGGTCAAACAATCGGACACGAGACGGTGGCGGAGTGGGTCAAACAATCGGACACGAGACGGTGGCGGAGTGGGTCAAACAATCGGACACTAGATGGTGGCGGAGTGGGTCAAACAATTGGATATAAGACGGTGGCAGGGTGGGTCAAACAATCGGACACTAGATGGTGGCGGAGTGGGTCAAACAATTGGATATAAGACGGTGGCGGAGTGGGTCAAACAATCGGACACAAGACGGTGGCGAAGTGAGTCAAACAATTAGAAAGGAGACGGTGGCGGAGTGGGTCAAACAATCGGACACGAGACGGTGGCGGAGTGGCCCAAGTAATGGAGTCCGATTGTTTTAGCTACTCCGAAAGCCGTCAGGCGGAGCTTGAGCGGCGTGCAGGTTGCAAGTGGCGCATTTGATGTTTATTTCACACTATTTATAATTCGTTGTTAGCGAATTGAAAGACGTGGAACGCAGCGGTTGTGATTCGGTTTTAAAACAATGGCGTGACAATCAATTTTCTCGTTGTATTTTGAGCGCGTTTTGTAGGCGTTATTTTGAAAGCTATGGTCGCGTCTTGACGGTAAGAAATCACATGACCGTAACCGAGTGAGTGAGATTGTGAACTCCTAGCGGTGTAGACTGACAATTTCTACGGTACAAGACCCCTCGGAATCCTGACCTCAGATGCGCAATATAGTGATGGGGCGATCGCAAGATGGGTGTAATATATGATCATCGTTAACATATGTAACGACTTGACAAGGAGCTAGGAAAGATGAGCAATATTAAAAACATAAGTGTTCAAATAATGGCGATGTATTTCAAACTGACTTTACGCTGACAGGCAGTAAGTTCCACATTGATAGTGCGGGGTCAGAGAAAACACCAGTTCATTTCGACAATGCACTCACAGTTTCTGTTCGAATTGTGGTTATGTTGACGAAACACTTGGTGTGTACTAAATTTGTAATTCACTAACCATCTCGTCGCGGTAGAAATAAGCTGGGTTTGAATTCGCATGAGTGGAAATGTGGAAAGCTCTGTTGAAAGACTGTGGCAAAGACTGAGGTGACGCCATGTTGATGGTGATGAAGTTGGTGATGATGGTGGTGATGATATTAACGTTGATGTTAATTATGATTATGATGGTGAAGGTTATGGTATACATTCCTCCAACCGTAGCTGCGTTACTGCAACTGACAAAGACAGAAATGCGCATGTCTAAACTGCTATGATTAGCCAAAAGGTACTATATTGGTAGACTGGTAGACGTAACGACACCATTTTGTTATAATTATTGAATTTGTAATCTTATATTATATTATTATGATTTTATAAATATGTCAGGTTTGTGCAGTTCACTTGCAAAGGTATGTCATAAGCAAGTTTTCCACCAAGTCACAACAGTAAATCTGTCTTATCAGGTTAATTGTGTTAAACTATATCTATTTAGGCACTTCGTTACCGCAATGTTCGTCTTTCAAAACGACAAAGTTATTGATAAAAATACTATACTGCTAAGTTCTCAGCAAAATATAAACACAAAGTTGTCTTTGGTACTGAGTTAATTAACTAGTTACGTTTCACTAGTTACGACCCCGCTGGAAAATTAATGTAGCGACCACGAAGCCAAAGCGTCTTGCAACAGCCACTCCGACTTGAGGTAGCACTGGTGGTATAAATAGCGTGTATCTCTCACGCGAGTGTCTGGTCCCGCTCCGTACAACCCGCTGTTTATCGGAGAGATCTACGGAGTATCAACGTCAGTTTACGACTGTCTACATTCCGGACCCGCCACAGCTGCAGATTATCTCAACGGCGGCGGCCATTTTCTGTTAACGGTTGTCTCAAATATCAGTGTCTGCAGACTTCGTTGACTCATCGTTGCAGGCTGCGGTGTTCACTTGATATTACGTATAGCATTTGGTGTGGGTAGCGAATGTACAAATGCAGTATTTGTTTGATATTCTTGCATCTTCACTACCATTTATCATAATATATATATATATATATATATATATATATATATATATATATATATATATATATATATATTATGGAAATATATGAAAGTAGTTGTACGATATAATATATGATTCGATTTTGATTTCTTATTATAGTTATTGACATTACTACGCCAGTAGTTTTGTGGAGACAAATTAACTCTGATAGGTTTCCGCGAAGGTTGCGTTTTAATTCATATTATAGGGTAGTCTGAATATGTCATATTTTTTAAAAAAATCTCTTATTTTCCCGACTGTCTTTCGCTAATACAACACACCTGCGGTCGACGCTCGTTGTTCAGGCCGAGCGCTACTACTGCGAATGCTATTTTTGGGATACGTCTGTGCCTGTGGGAGGTGTTTTCAACAAACGAATTTTGACAAAACGACCGTGCATGCTATAGAAACCCAACTTTAAATATAAAAACAACCCTGCAATTGTACTGTTAAGTCTACAGCAAGGAATTAACAAAACAATTGCTAAGCTCTCCTTGAGTCAAGGTTTGTTCCATAGATAAGTCCCTACAAGGCACGCAGGTGAAGGTTTGCGCATGGACATGCAGGTTTCATCGACACGGGTGTGCGGGCGGGGGCGGTCGAGTTGGACGAGACGATAGAGCTCTCAGTCGTGATATTTCACTTTGAACTGCAATCAGCCTTATGAATGATGAACCAACTACAGATAGTGGTGGGAATGTTTTTACGTCGAGTAGTAACCGTGAGCAGGTTTACCAAAAGTGAGGCAAATGTACAACGCTCTGAGTAGCCTGGATGACTGGGTACAGCGCTATACGAACCAACCGTTACTGTTTACTGTAGCTTTCATTCCAGTGCACTAACACCTATCTGAATCAGCTTCTACTCAACGATACAATCCACACAGCCACTCTTCCACAAACAAACATGGCTGCCCATTGTTGGTGCATAGACGGAACACCGTTTGTGCACCTGGACAATGTTTTCCCCGTTTACCTCCCACACATACGACGAAGACACGGAGGAGCACACACCAGCGACTACTACAAAACATTGGCCGAAGAGCGACTTACCATTTCGGCCGGTCGAACTACAATATCCTACAGGAATGCGAGATGACGGAATGCCGCTGCGCTGCGCATTCGCCGCGAGAGTTTCCCGAAATGCGGCGATGGCGCCCGATCGACCGTTTGGCAGAGTGGGCGTTCTCCGAGGGCGAGCGAGTTACCGGCGGGAACGGAGCCAACCAGAGGGCTGGGAACGATACCGATCGGACGGTCGGTCGTACACGCGCACGCAACGGAAGGAAGGTCATCGGCGTCGCTACCTTGGCAGACCATGTTTGGTTCGTTGGCTCAGCGGCGAGTCAACGTGACCTCACGTGGGATGCCAGGTGGTCTCGTCCGCGTTAAAGCTGCCGGAACGACCCGTATCGCAGATGCTTGGACGGACACACAGTACCAAACATACCCTGCTCAAAATCAGCGTATTTTTTAACGATTCCCCTGTACTGTAACGGGGTGGGTTTGGGTGGTTTCCAAAACCGACGCACCCTACTCATGAAGTGGTTTCACCCATTTCTAGGAGCGCGGTTCCGCCGACAACGGATGTCTGTCGACCGGCGCTGATAGGTAGGGTTGCGACTTACGAGAAGGTCAGGCCCTGGCCGAGCGATTAACTTGACGTACTAACGTAGGTTCACAGCTAGGACACAGCCAGGCGTCGTACTCAAGCAATAACATTAACTGGTGACCGAAAATCAACTACCTATTTTTTAATGTCACATTGCAGTTGATTAGCAACCGTTATGACATGGTGATGACAGCGCAGCGGATGTAGAACTGTCATATATTATATTTGCCAGCCGCATGTCTGAGAACTCCACAATGACGGTATTATTTCATAGTTTTATATCGGATAATTTAATTTATAGTGATTATCAGTAACCATAATTTCATATTTTGTGTTATAAGGGTGAACAAAATACCTTAATTAGTCTTCTAACTGTGAAAGTAATTCAAAATATTCCTCCGAAATGTTACTATTTGGTTCATCTCGAAACATACCAATGTTTTGCAAGAAATCAAGCATCCCAGTATTATTTATGGCTTGCCATAACATTATAGCTGGCTCGTACAAATGTGTTGTGAATTAATTACACCCGGCGAAACTATTGGACAAACCAGTAATACATTATTTTAATCGAATCCGGTCGCGATTCTATGAAAATGGCAACATCTACTTCAACTCCCATTACCATATCAGATGTTAGATTACCATATCTAACGATAACGCGAACATAATTTGCGATTAAAGCTAAATCAATCGAGGATTTAGTTGTATTTAACACTATTCGTAGTTGTATACATCTCACAGAATATCTCGATTATTCTAACATCTAAAGTGTGGCCAGTTTCGTGGAAATAACGATGAGCTCCCCCTGTTGAGATGGCCCCCTTCCCACATCAGGTGCAGGGAGCTCGGCAACAAGGGGGCGTTTAGCCCGGGGGCAACACATGTAGTCGGCGTAACCATGGCGGACGTCAGAGGGTTATTCTCGGCTTGTAACAACAGGAGGAAACTGGTGCGACGTGACGTGACGTGGCGTGGGAGCCCTTGATGTCAGTCGTGGTACTTTTATATTTGAAATACACACAGTGGCTGTGCCATCCAACATTGGCATTGAATAGACAAACAGTTTTGTTTGGATATGACACGATCACATATCCAGGTGTCGGTATTCTAACCGAAACACGATGGCAGTCATTTCAAAGACCGTCGAGTGTCCTACCACCATTAATACGTTGCTGGTGGTACTTTTATATTTGAAATACAAACATTGAGTGTTCCGTCTAACTTTGGCATTGGATAGACAAACATTTTGTCTGGATATGACACGCTTACGTGTCCAGGTATTGATGATTGCAATCATATCAACGATAGTCAAGTGACCTACCACCATCAATATGTTTATGGCAGCAACTGAATGAAGCAATACTGGAAGTAACCTAATCGCAATATCGTTCGTTATTGTTAAATGAATCACAAACATCACGGTTGCTTCTGGAGTCTGCTCCGTGAAACTTATATCTTCATGTCTTACTTAATCTAACCCTGAAGCCGGGATTACAGACATATTTTTATCACATTATGAGGCCATGTTTCACGAAACGGCCCATTGAACGCAGATTTTGGTAAAACTGCGTTTCAGACAGAGAAAAACATGTCAATACGCCAACGGGGCTCTCTCCCGATGAAGAATAGGAAACATATATATTCACAATTCTGCGGGAATCATCTGCCATATTAGGAAGTAAATTTATTTGCATTTACAAATTGTTGCAAAGTGTTCGGAATAAAGGAATTAACGTTTATAATTAACAAAAATAGCACCTAATAAAAAATATGCATCAATGTTTCCTTCGTAACGAACGATAACGCTATATCAACGAGTGATTATTGACTCTGAAATGGATGGTTGAAGTATTGGTGTTTGGGAATTCAAAAAGATTAGCCACTACGACACAGGTATGTTACCATTCAATGAAAGGAGATATTGTACAGTACCGTACACAGCCTACTAGCGTTTGACGATATGAACTCATCGCATATACACATTTCCATTGTTTTATTCATTGTAGTTTTCGTTGCGCATAATATACATTTAAACAATGGAAATTTAACAAATTCCGAAACTATCTAACGATAGGAAACCTTCAGTCTTAATTACGCATCCAACGCTTTTTTTGCATCTAGATATATTTTAACCCACGCGACATCACCCAAATTAATTACTATCGACAGATGATTAAAAAGAACTGTTATTCTTGTCGGGTCGGAGAAGTTAAGTGGCCGGTATCGGCAGCAGATTAGTACTGTGCGCAAGTGGAGAGATACGCCTCCAGGCAGCTGCAGATTAGCTCCCATGCTTCACAACAAAAAAGAAAGGCAGACATATTTCTCGGAATGATGTAACCAAGAACGGCTACTGAACTCAATGGTACTCTGGGGCTGCGAAAGAGCAAGTCTGTGTGTAACTTCTGCACGCACAATAAACTAATGGCTTACAGCACAACTTGATAATTTGCCATTAATCGTCAACAGATGTACGCCCTTGGAAATAGTACTTAAAAGGATTTACAACGATCTTCTTTAATTCACGAAATGATTATTTTGCGAGATATATAGATTGCATTAGTTGCATTCTCGTTTCGTAAAATAATATGTTCTTTGGCTATTTAAATTAAAGGAAATCCATGTTAGCTGCATATGAGATAACCAGAGGAAATGTATTTAATGCAAATTTACCGTGGGTGAAAATATGCACGCTATATTATATCAATTATAGTACGTTAGTTACAGTGGTACCTCTCATCTAAGACCACCATAAGAACTGAATCAAAGCGACCGGAATAGCGAGGTGACCGTATTAACATGATTAATACTATTAATAATATATATTGGGACTGTCTGTGTTGACGTTAAGTGTGAGGTGGTTGGATTTATATTATATATATATATATATATATATATATATATATATATATATATATATATATATATATATATATATATATATATATGTACATCATTGATAAGCACTATACTGTTTTTTCTAACGTCTAAACAATCCCATATGGAGGACGGTGACACTTAGGCCAGACAGAAGTAAAATTTGTATTGGATAACCAGAAACGGAATACGAGGAGTTAGACAAATTATCGTGAAACGTTGCTCTGCTATCCCGATAAGCGCGCATTCCTTGCGTCGGAACAACGCAACTGCGTCCGTAAGAATACCGAAAACAAATACCAACAAAATCTTATCTTAACAGCACAGTTCACGTACATGTCGGATAATTTAACGGCAGGTCTATAACAGGACTTCTACCATGTTCAGTATTGACTGTTTCTCTGTACACAATGTGGCGCCACTAG
Source organism: Ridgeia piscesae (assembly GCA_025642075.2). Classification (NCBI taxonomy): domain Eukaryota; kingdom Metazoa; phylum Annelida; class Polychaeta; order Sabellida; family Siboglinidae; genus Ridgeia; species Ridgeia piscesae. The sequence continues at coordinate 285,981 of JAODUO010000434.1, forward strand.
TCAAGACAGCGGGAAAGGAAGACCTCCCGCTGACGCCATTTTTACAAAGCATTATACTTACAACAACGAGAAGGTAAGTTTTATCGCACTGAATGTGAACTGAATAACATCTATCATTGTATAGTTAGATAAAGACCTTAGTGTCCGTTCATATTACATTCGCATATGTGAGTTTTTCATTATAAATCAAATTGGTATTGGATTCTTAAAAATAGAAAGCTGAAGTTGGCTTATTGAAAAAGCCCGGATGCACACACACAGAAGCTAAACGGCAAATTCTTATCGTTGGTGTTTTTCGTTAACGTCTCTAAACAACTAAACAAACTAAAAGTCAGCTTACCTTATCTTCACCCATGTTGTTCTGAAACAGAAAACAACATCACTCTTAAACACCTTTCAACATACCTGACAATTCATAACATATTTAAGATCTTTTCTATCTCAAGACAACGTAGGCATGTTTGAATGTTGTACGGAGAACGTCAAAATTACGCTATTGATCATTGTGTTTTGATCATATAATCTTAATTTTTTTAAGTTTTAACACGATATTCGCCAATATATGCGTCAATGGTAGGAACACAATGCTAGGCTAGTTGAAACCTAAATACTATCGGGCGATTTGGTTTTAGGGCCTACAAGCTAAATACTTATGTTATGTTGTCGGACAAAATAGTCTGCAGTTAATTGCATTATTTATAAAAGGTAAGTAGGGCTATAGTTAACTCCTTATTATGTCGAACCAACACAAGTAGGCATATTCCTTATCTTTATCATTCGTCACGTCAAGTTAGATGCTCTTCACGGAGGCATCCATTATAATTATATTTTATATGTATTATTATATTTTCAGTCAGAAAAAAATGTAATCGTCATGTCGGCATCGATTGTAGATGTGTCGATTATAACATCTATATCCTTGGATTTAAAGACCTACTTAAGAAAACAAGTTACTAAAGTAAACTTAAAGCCGCATGCATAACACGTTTATACGGTGAACATGTCAAACACAATGCATCCGTATTACAGACAACAAATGTTGAACGTAACATAGACAATATGTCGGCCCTATAGTTACAGGTCGCACCGGCGTAAGTACTAACACGCCTAAAGTTATCCCGACCGCGAGACTTCGGCAGGAATTTATGGGTCAACCGCAATGGCGGGCAGTCGACGCCATTCCGCTGAAATACTGGCGCAAGCTGCAGCCGCGCTCGGCGCCGGCTCGTGCGTCCCGACGTCACAGCGGTGTCAGGTTCGCACTCCGCCACAAAAGGCTCGCTCGATACGCCCAGCTGGCCGGGCGCCCAGTGCTGGTTTCGGAGTGCACGTGAATGGATGATGGATTTAGAAAGCGCAACGTTGCCAGGTACACCATTTGCAGGGTCACACAGGTCGTTGACTAGTGCATATGAATTACGGAAATACTCTTGGAATTCCGAGCTCATGTCACGGTTATATTCATTGCAACTTGTTTAATGTATAGCTTATGTAAAATAAATAAATTACTATTTAATGCATGGGGAATGTTTATGTACTTATACATATGAAGAATTACTCAAGATAAATAAATGATTAATTATTATATAAATATGGCGACACAACTAGAAAACATGTTGGGTATAAACGTTTGATACTGGTTGTTTATTCTGAAGCCCAGTGTCGTGATAGCACGCCGCGAGCACATGGTAACGCCGGGTGCTAATAGGATCTCTCAGGTAGTTGATTAGCAACCAAACGCCTTCGCTAGAGACTTCTTGTGAAGGTGTAATGACGTGATGTAAATGTAATGACGAGACACATTCGTCAATTTTTCACGATACGTTAAAATTAATTAATTTACATAATGTGGTAGTTTAATGAATGAATGAAAACGGCATTTATATCTAAGCAAAACCCATTCAACCTGATTCTTAGGTGACGTGTTATGATGCTGGTGTACATTAAACATTACCCGTGCAAAATTATCCCACGGAAATGGTTGAAACCTGTTTGCAGCGCAGCTATTATACGTACTAGTTGACCAAGTCTTCCTTTCAGCGAAGGACTGAACTTATGAAAACGCGGGTTGGTTTATAGTGGCGCCATCTAGCGAATGTTTGCCTCATCTGTTTCTTTCCCCATAGTAATAAGTTACCGTCTGCATAGAAACTAGAGCAAATAAGTAGACACCTAACCTAACACGACAGTTCTATAATGAAAACATTGCTTGATTATCATTTCGTGTTGTAGTTTTCCGTTAATGTTCATTGTACAAAAGGATTGAATGAAAGCACAAAAAAGGGGAGAAAATTAACACTGTCCCAAACCAGACGATAAAATGACAATAGATTATAAACATAGAACCCAGTTACGAATGTTACGACTATGCCCTTAACAATGCGTCTGTGTTGTAAAATGCAATTATCTAACTACGGATATAAATACTTCGTCTATCCTGTCTATTAACGCAGCATGGACAAAACAGTCGAAAGCTCAGTCTTTTTTCCGTAAGACCACAATCACCCGACTGTCGTAGTTAAATGTAGTAGATCTATAGCTAGCCGACGCGGGACCAACATAAATACAGATCGTGTTGCTAGTCCAACACAGGCAGGCCGCTCCATTTTTGGCAGGTGTGTCTCACGTGATGCGAGTCACGTGCCGTGCGGCGGTATGGTTTTTTATAGACCGCGCCATATTTGCAATCATCTGTCGGTGGCTAAACCCGTCCTATCGAATAAGCAATCATTTAACAGAATGCAGACGTTGTTTTGTAACAGAAAGGCAAGACATGTTACCATAACCAATTTTGTTGATGGTATTAAATCACCAATAGCCATGTTTGTTTCCCATATTCGTATTTTGGCAAATATGACGTTGAATAAAATGTGTTTTAGGCAGTGTTAATTTGGAAATAATCTACCCATCAAACCATTTTAATTTTCTTTGTATGTCTGCTCGACCGTGTATGTGGATATTCGATGAGTTAAATAACATTCCGCGATAAGCAAGGTGTTTTCGTTGTAACCCCCGATATCCCTGTCCACTAGAAGGTTCATATGATATACATTACTTTCTAAATAGGACCTCAAATTATGACCAAGAGCGAAATGGGAGACCACGAATAAACGGGAAATCAGCGTGGAGAGAGATCTGCGGGGAGGCAGGGACAGGAGGGACGGGGGGAAACAGAAAACGGGAAAATAGAGACAGACAGATATAGCAGTTGGGATGAGGGTAAAATGTCACGCATTCATCAAGGGATTTATGAGGAAAACAGAAGACGACGAGGAAAAAGAAATCCAAAATACATAATTGGAAATCAGCATCTATGTTATGGATTGTAGTACATATAATAATTAGAATAAGTTAAATTTGAATACAGAAATTTCATTCAGCCTCGTTATGTAATCATTTACTGACAATATGTTTTAGTTATTATAATAAATTTGCGATTGTTAACAATCCATCCGGGAATAATTGTTTTTTGTTTGATAAAGTCTGCAAATCGTCCCAATGTATGTAATTTAATTGATGTTTCATAATCCAAAACATTATAATAATTTTATTTAGATATCGTGTAAATTATCGCAATATAAAAATAAAATAAGTACACGTTGAATTCTACCGGCTTAAATACTCCGACTTCCTTAAGAGTGAATAGCGTGTAACATAATTTGAAATAACACACGAATATCACCAGTTCCAAAACAATATTTTCCTTCCTCTGAACGACCGCTGAATAAGAACGTATTTTACGAGCTAAACATTGCAAATGGTTGCCACGAAATACGATCCACGCGGAATCGCGCAGAATCACGCGAGATTTTATCGTTCCATAAAAAACCGTTTAGTGAATGGCCGTAACTCTGTCGGCGCCCTCTCCCGCTCCCTGTCAACACGCCGTCCCGGGCGCGAGGAGCCCGTTGGGATTAACGCGTCCCGGCGCGCGCCCAGTAAACGGGCTTACGCGGCGCGGCGCAACGCGGGGCGACCGATCGACCGACCGGGCGATAACAAAAGCCACTGTACCTGTAGAGGAGGGTCTAAATCCTACAAGCGAGAGACGAGGATGCTTCTCCGACTGTGTGTCCAGCTAACGCGTCCGTTCCCACCCGAAGCAGTCCACTCTCTGGGCTGCGTCAAATCCCCATAGTCAGTTTTAACGCGGCCCGTCGCGGTCACGTGACCCGGCCCACACGTCGCCGCGCGAAAGGTGCGCGTATATTAATAATAAGTCCATAACCAGGTAGCGCGGACGCGCGCGGGCGGGGAGAGGGAAGGGGGAGTGCGGTGGGGAGGGAGGGAGGGGAATGCGCTCGCCTATTCCCGTTCAGCTTTCCCACGCGGCGGCGCCCATTTCCTTTTAAAGTGGCGACTACTGTGGCGGCGTTATCGGGAAGCGAGGGAGCACGGATATAGGTCGTCCCCGGAGAGGAGGGGAGGGGAGGGAGAGCGGGAACAGGCGACGGCAGAAATAGGGGATCGTTGACGGGGGTGATTAGTGCGCCGAGCGGGGAGCGGCGGGGAACTAGCGGCCACCGTCGGGGAAGAGATATGTGTTGGCTCGGGTAATGGACGCCACCATTTGCAACCTGTTGGACATTTATTCCCGGGGATAGCCCGGACGAGGGAAGGGCGGGGAGCGGCGATGGAGTGGTCGTTGATAGGAATGTGTGAGGCCGGGCGGCGTGGGTGGATGGGACGGCGCCGTCAACAGCACTGTGTTGGTTTTAAACACTTGCTTTGTTCTAAATGTTGGTCCTGTAAAACAGTTTACAGGAATACACAAGGAAGAGTAGGGCACTTCTTTTTCTAGTCAGAAACGCGTGGTGCGCGCACGCACGCACGCACGCACGCACGGACGCACGCACGCACGCACAGACATACACACTGACAGAGGGACACACATCGGAGCTCATGTATACACGTTTAGAAAAACACACAATGCACTCACTCACACACTAACATGCACGCACGCACGCACGCACGCACGCACGCACGCACGCACGCCACTCGTGCGCAGTCATGCGCGATTGTCATTGTATGCACTAAAGTTAAAACGCCACGCCACGCCACGCCACGCCACGCCACGCCACGCCACGCCACGCCACGCCACGCCACGCCACGCCACGCCACGCCACGCCAAGCCGAATAAGCAATAGCACACGCACCCAGCACTAAACCACGCCAGATTGATAATACGTGTGTTTTATATTATAATGAAAAGGCCGAACGTTGGAAGCGAGGAGACACTGTTGAAGTGGTTTGCGTAGACAGGAGTAGAAAGAGTGCTTGTGGACATCCCCCACTGTAGTAAAAGTATCCCACTTTAGGAAAAGAGTTCCGCTTGAACAGGCCGTAATTAAGGTGTCCAATGGGAATCGTGGACAGGCTCCGTTGGAAACCCCAACAGTGGTGGAGTCACAAAGTCACATGCAGAATAGCATTTCGCCAGACGCACCCGTCACGAGAAAACCAGCAGAAGGTTAATTAATAGTCAACTGTCGCATGGTTAATTAATAGTCAACTGTCAGGGGGGTATACATTCTTTTTAATGTTAAACGTATTCATTTATATAAAGTCAACTTGAAAACGCTGTACACAATTATTAGCGAGAATTAAAACATCAACGTAAATATGTTTCTGATGCAACCGACACTGAGACCGCAGTGCTCTTTGAAGTTCAACAATGTCCCATTTTACTACATTCAAAACACAAGTTTAACATATAAATTATTACACACTAGCACTAACATGATCACATACACACACATACACATACATACATACATACATACATACATACATACATACATACATACATACATACATACATACATACATACATACATACACACGCATATATATATATATATATATATATATATATATATATATATATATATATATATATATTTTTTTAATGCGCGATCACTACACACTAATTATATAGCTACCACTGTCTATAGTCAGATATTGAATATACAGCTTGAATAACATTGAGTGAACGAAAGTTTTTAACTTTTTGGGTTGCGAGTCCGACGTTCCAGCCACTCAGTCGTTGTCCTACAGACCTACCGTCACGTCTGGATTTATCACAGCGCTGTGGGCGCAGCCTTGGCCTCTACTGCTGGTCTGGCTGGCCTACTATTTGCTCACCCCAAGAATATGCGATATATCTATACTTGGAACGTGCAGTACAAGTTTCACTATAGTGAACCACCGGACCTTCAAACTGTATATCCGATATTCATTATAGATAAATAATAATAATACTATAAAAATGTAGGATATTGCATTTTATATGGTAATAATCCAACCAAGTAAAAGGGACGCCGGCTAGTTTTAAGGAAATCCCATATGATGATGTGCCTAGGCCTAAAGGAAGGCAACATTGGAATTTCAATTCTCTTTCCTTTCCTGCACTATGCGAATACATTATATGTATATGTATGTATGTATATATATATATATATATATATATATATATATATATATTTTTTTTTACATATACACATATATTATATCACGCGGACACACACCCTCATGCACGTACAAACGTACACATGCACATGCACATCACCCCAGAGCACAGACACACACCCTACATGCACATGCACACATACACATGCACATGCACACGCCAAGCAGACACACACACACATACTCACGCACACTCATACACATACGCGCGCGCACACACTCACCCACATACATACACGCACACGCACACGCACACGCAGACACACGCACACGCCACACAGCAGACACACACACACCACACACCGCACCGCACACACACACACACACACACACACACACACACACACACACACACACCGCACACACACACACAAATACACACGAAACTGATTTACATTTATAACACGATATGCTCTATGCGAGTATAAAAAATTTGGCGTATGACGACCATAAAATGAATATTTAGCAATATATAAATGCCTGGTGAATGCAGTTAAACGTTACACCAACGTGCTTTCCCTAGGTTAAAATACTTAAACATGGAGTTTTGTGGATTCTTTATTTCTTCTTCACATATTTACATCGGTGTACATGCGACTAGGGCGGACAAAATCACGTTAATTCTACCCAAGAACCAACAACACGAAAGCCGAGTTTCAAGATATCTGCAAATGTATGATTCCACGCAGGCCTTGAACGGATGACTCCGTTATTGTTAAGCAAGGTCACTCATTTCTACGAATTAATAACTTGCTAGACGGCGGCGGATATTTGTGTACCAATAGTCTTCGCGTATTCGTTGCAATGTGGCTGAATGCTTCCGAGAAAAATCGAGAGCGTTTGATGAACCGTTCTGTCTGGAAATACGCGTAAGGCGCATTGACAGTCATGAGGATTGACTGTTGCGAAATATAAGAACGTAGTTTATAGGAAACCGCACCTAGCGTGACTTGCATATAGGAAACCAATCGTGTGCATCAGTGGTGTCAAATCGAGGTCAGAATTTATAGTTTCGAAACATAAATGGGTGTTATGAGACGGTATGTACAGTGTACAGTTTGTACACCCACCAAAACACCGGTCGGTGTGGGAAAGGTGTTTGGTTTCTGACTAAATACACCACCGTTGTATCATATTATGTCATTCCGTTGCGGGGGACAAAAAGAACGAACCAAGTATCCGGACTTCAAACCTGCCAGTATTATGAGGGTGTAATATATAATATAATAATATAAATAACAGTATTTATATACGCCATATCTGTAAAACCATTCAGAGGCACATTACACTTTACAGGAATATACAGATTACCTTAAAATAAAAACATAGAGATGTAAAATAAATAGATCAGTAAACAAATTTCAATATAAATAAATACTATTAGTCTTAATAATACTAAAATATTAATACTGATAAATAATAGTTAATTATATTATAAGTTAAAAATAAATAAATAATAAAATAGTTGTTAAATAGTAGATATTAAAATGTTCGGATATTATAAATTGTTCTTTTAAAGTGAAAACACTCTTTTAACAGAAATGTCTTCAGTTGCTTCTTGAACGAATTGAGGCAGTATGTAGCACGATGTATATGTAAACATTTCGTGTTTTTTTCTTCAAAATAGCACAAGACGGGAAACGTGTCGTCCGAAGCACTGAAGTATCAGAACATGTGTCAGTGGACGCCGTAACTACAGAGGAGTGCATCCAAAATGATACTAACTCAGGAATATTATTTATGAAATGCGTCTAAAAGAATGTAGTTTAACAGCACTAGAAGCGAGGAGATTCAGAGGAGATAAGATAAAAGTGTTTAAAATATTGAATGGGTATGAAAATATTGACAGAAATATTTTTTCTCGGTTAAGGAAGGGTTGAAGGACTAGAGGACGTGGAGTTACATAAGCCAAGAAGTAATGTAGACTAGATATTAGAAAATTCTCATTTTCACAAAGAACAATAAATGAATGGAACAGATTATCAGCTGATTGTGTAGGTGCTAGTAGTGTTAATATTATGTTTAAAAATAAAATCGACATATACCTAAGAAGGGCGGGGTACATTTAGATAGATTGATGCCATCTACAGTTGATTCTCTAGGAGGCAATCTTGTTTAATCTTGTTATAACGTACAGACGGAGATTACCCAGCTGTTCCGTTAATTATTCGTAAGAAGATCTCCGAAAGAAACAAAAGCACGGAATGAGCAAATGTCAAGGAATACTTTCCAATAAGTAATTCATGCCAGTACCGATTGCTTACAAGTTGACTCGTTTGCTTACAATAATAATCATTTCGCTGGCGCAACTGTGATGAAATAGCGAACTCTGTTTTGGGTTTTGGGCCTATTAACCGCAAGTGGGCGGGTTGCAAGGGTCTGTAAAGGCCCTACACATTTTCAACACATGCACTTGGTCTGCATCACATGTGTTGATTGGGATTGTCATGTGTTAATTTGTCCAAACCTTGTCGCTAAGTTCGTGACTATTTTCGGAAGGCTCAACTCCGGCATTTTCGCTGGCAAACGTAGGTACGTATGTTAATAGGGGACCGACGATCACTCCGGACACTAGGGAAGAAACGATTCCGCTCCAGGTCGTTAACTAGGTCAGGTCAGTCAGAGGTCAAGGTCATAAACGAGTGCAAGTCAGGCCAGGCGCGGGTTCCTAGTTCTGGCGTTAGCGTAGCTTAAGGTGATTCGGCTACGGCGGTATGTCGCCAGTGACCGGCCGCCTGCATGCCCGCAGTGGCAACGGAGGGTCGACGAGACATGTGGCCCGTGGGCCCCGACACACCTGTCTGTGGCGGACCGGCCGGGCAGAATGGGTAGCGACAGGTGGCGGCAAGCACCAAAATAAATTACTTCAGGTACAGTGGGCCGCGGTGCCAATGTGGACTGAGTCTGAATCCCTGCCGAAAACTGGGCAGGTTCGTTGCTTCTACTTGGCACAAGCTCATTCAGGTTTAAAGGTGAATGACTCAATGAATAACTGGCTATAGACAACAATGGATTTATGTGTAGAGGTTTTGCTTAGTAACTGCAGCGTGGCAGAATGCTTCCCAGTGATGTTACGTAGACACACACATACACACATATATGCATACATACATACATACATACATACATACATACTTACACACATACACTGGTGTACATACATAAATACATACATACGTACGTACATACATACATACATATATACATACGTACGTACGTACATACATGCATACACACATACATACACACATACATGCATATATATATATATATATATATACATATACATATACATACATACATATATGTACACACATACACATGTGCATGCATAATATATATATATATATTTTATATATATATATATATATTTATATACAGTGTGTATATAATGTGTATATGTATGCATCAACGTCGACTGAACTCAACGTTTCTGTACAACTACAAAGACACGTCAGTGCGACGATTGCTTTACGAACCGTGCATATGTACAAGCAACAGATGATAGAAAGTGAACACTGTATGACACTAAGTTATGACAAATCGCCTGGATTTGCTTGGCGCTGTCGGAAGCCGTAGTACTGCATGCTAAGAATACTCTAGTCTCGGTTAGCTCTGTTGCAGCTTAGCGATGTGTAGCTAGTAGCTACAGTGAAACTCAAAGGCAACACGATACAGACACGGATCGAATAAAGCTATTCTTAGCTGTGTTAGTATTGAGAGCCGACTGCGCTCACTGTAATGAATTACGTAAGCGGTGTAAATGATTTTGTCTGCGACATAGAAACTTGGCAATATATATATATATATATATATATATATATATATATATATATAATATATGTAATATAATATTGCAATACTATTAAATATATATATATATATATATATATATATATATATGATCACAATATGCATATTTGTCTAATGCGTTGTCATGTATAATGTATTTATATATCGTAAGGTTTGGCATTGAATATAGATGTCGTTTACGTGGTGAGTGTGTGTTTATTTTATATATATATATATATATACACTCACACACACACACTCACACACACACACACACACACACACACACACACACACACACACACACACACACACACACACACACACACACACACACACACACACACACACACACACACACACACGATATCTGAACACATTATAGATGAAAAGACGTCAGACAAATACACCTATCATGATAATTAGTTGTATGTTTAAAAGTATCTGTGACTGCAATCTGATTGTAGCAAATGACATACACGGCTATATCGTATGTAGCTCGATCGCTGATGGCGACGGACGGCCTTTGAACGATCCAACTAACATTCCGAGCTGCGCGAGTTCGTAGCCTTATCGACGTGAAACAGGCCAATATATTTGCCACGCGGACCTGTAGCGCGGCACAGTAACCGTACCTCTATTGAACAAACCTGCCTGAACATCTGTCGCGAGAGATCTTATCGCTTGTAGAGCAAAACGTTGGCGCTCTATATTTACGGTATCAGTGTGTGTGTATATATATATATATATACGCCTTCGGCGCTGGTCATACGAGCGAGCCACACATGCACCGTTCCGCGCTCGTTGGGCCTCGCCCGGCACACGTCAGTGTCTGTGCGGGGTGCCTGACCAGAGAACCTTGCACCATGGAGGGCGCGCTGCCTACAGGGGTCAGAGCTCAGTTATACTTCCTGATTTGTTGCACACCAACACGGTGCCATAAAATTGCGTTATTTGAAATTTGTAAAAACGATGTTTACATGAAAGGAGAACAATAAATTAGTTGATTCAGTGCTAGGATGTAGCTGCAGCGGAATGACGCTTGTTAGGCAGAGTGTAGTTGACGTGGTTATCTTTTGCCATTTTTGTTGACGTGAGCCCTGCGGATGCAGCAGTCAGAGCACAGTTAGCCTTCCTGGTCTGACCCATATGAATGTAGTAGGCCCTACCTTAATAATTGTGTCATTTGCGATTTTGATGTGAAATGAGTACAGTAGGGCGGGCATACTAGTAGATTCAGTGCTGTGTTGTATCTGCAATGTAATGACGCGTGTTAGGCAGAGTGTAGTTGGTGTAGTGATTTTTAGCCATTTTTCTTACATGACCCTGTCGATTCCAATGCGGAAAACAATGCTAAATTTGGTCAATATTGACGGGCAGTGCAAATGGATGCATTTTAAAAGATCCTGATATATGTGATTTTGACGAAATATTTAATCAGCATACCAGTGAAGGGGTATACAGTGACTGTGTAGAAATGTTACTCAAGTACAGTTTCCTTATAATCTGACAAAACGTTAACATGGCCGCCAATGGGAAAACTATCAGTGCCCTGTGCCGAGGAGCACGTGATTATTTTGGTAAGTATTTATGGGCACCGTAAATATGTGTTTTCATAGGGAATACGGTATGCGATTTGACAACATTTTATCAGCATATCACAGACATAAATGCAGTAAGTATGAACAATTTCCGATATTTCTCAGGTATAATTTTCTTACAATCTGACAAAACGTTAATATTGCTGCCAATGGGAATGTCAACAGTGCTCTGGGAGGGAGGGAGGGAGGGAGGGAGGGAGGGAGGGAGGGAGGGAGGGAGGGGAGGAAGGGACGGAGGAACGGAGGGAGGGAGGGAGAGGGAGAGAGAGAGAGAGAGGGGTGGGTGGGTCGGTGAGTGAGTGAGTGAGTGAGTGTGTGAGTGAGTGAGTGAGTGAGTGAGTGAATGAACAAATGAACGAACGAATGAGGGAGGGAGGGAGGGAGGGAGGAAGGGAGGAAGGGACGGAGGAAGGGAGGGAGGGAGGGAGAGAGAGAGAGAGTGGGTGGGTGGGTGGGTCGGTGAGTAAATGAGTGAGTGATTGAGTGAGTGAGTGAGTGAGTGAGTGAATGAACAAATGAACGAATGAGTGAGTGAGTGAGATCAAATATAATGTACTACTTAGCAATACGATACGTATCGCGATACAGAGGTCACGATACGATACCTGTCGCGATACAGTCTGCGTTGACTATGGTGTGTTCGCACAGACAATGAACTCTTCTGTCGTGGTCACGTCATCACTCATAATTATGAAGTCCAAGCTGCATGCGTGCTTTTGAAAATATACTATTGTACTCTGCACAGATTTTACGTCGATAACAATTAGATAGGGTACACGTATTACATGTTATAAATCGGCACTGTATCAATACACAGACAAACATTTGTCGTTTGCACAGGACGTTTGTTGCGTCACATCAATGCCGCTAATAGTTCACATATTTCTACCATTAACAAGGGCATCCAATGTCAAAACGTATACCTTTGGGCTAGGCATAATTTAACAAAGACACCGTTTTAAAATAAAACTCGAGGGATCTTCTGTACAATATTGGTCCTTGTTAATGCCAAAAACACACCCTTGATCCAGGGAACCTCGGTAAAACAATTACCCTTCAAGTCAGCACATCCACAATACCATTAACACAGAGTAATTATTCACTGGCATCGACTGCGGTTTCTTTTTTCTCAAGCGTTACACGGCCACAATCCACAGGATTAGGTTTGGGTTTAGCGTTAGTCACACAATGTACGTACATCAACATACATGGTGATAAATAATGTAACGATGATGGTGATGACGACGACGACGACGATGATGATGGTGATGTACATGAATTGTGTTGAGGCAGCTCACTGTTCCAGGTTTGGGTTTGTATCAATACACATGACAGCTTGACTAAATATAATGTAATAGTGATGATGATGATGCTTGTGCATAATTCATAGTGTGGAGGCATATTACTGTTGCAGTTAGTTCCTCAAAATGTTGCTTGCGGTTATTTCGTGCTGTCTTCCGCCACCTCTCTCAGCGTCTGGATGTCGTTATCTGATCGAAGATCTGTATTCTGTAGACACTTGCAGAGACGGCACCAGTTTACGATGACACGAACCACCGGTACGTGGTAATGTAACGTTCATGTGAAGAAGGTCGAGTGTCACGAACGAAAGGAAAACAAGATAGGAACATTTGTGAAATCATCTTTGTGAAATCATCTTGGGATTACCATAATTTGGTTATACTGTCAGGGTCAGACGAACAATCGTGCTTAGCTTAATGGGTACAGACGTTTTAGATAATATTGATAGTAATGATTCTAATAATATTTAGCATAATTTAACAAGATTGAACAAGATTGCCACATAGAGTATCAACTCTAGATGACAGGCAGGTAAGGAAGCTCCAACCTATGCATCTAAGTGTATCTTGCCCTTTTGAGGTATATGTCGAATTATTTGTAAACATTAACACTACTAGCATCCACACATTTAGCCGATAATCTATTTCATTCATTTATTGTTCTTTGCGAGGATGAAAACTTTCTTCATGGCCTCTGGTCCTTCTATCTTCCTTAACTGATAAAAAATATTTCTATCAATATTTTCATGATAATGTAACATTTAAAGCCCTTCTATTTGATCTCCTCTCGATGTCCTGGTCTCTGACGTTGTTACACTACATTCTCTTAGTTTTAGACACATTTCATAACTAATATCC
>JAODUO010000434.1:305000-312500 GCA_025642075.2 Ridgeia piscesae
GAGGCAGCTTGAATACGGTTGTTAATTTCCACATCAATGGTGTTGTCAGATGCAACAGTGCTGCCCAGGTATGTGAAGTTCTTAACTGCTTTTAGTGGCGTGCCATAGATTTCAACATGTGGATCGATTGAGGTTTGGCCGGGTGGTGGTTGGTAGAGCGTCACAGTTTTCTTTGTGTTGATTATAAGTCCAAACATGGTTGTAGTTTGTTCAAACTGCTTGCATATCTCTTTGATGTCTTCTAGTGCGATAGCAGCATTATCTGTAAATAGTAGTTCACGAATGCAGAGTTGTATGTGTCTAAATCTAAATGGCTACGTACATATCTGTCTATGTGTCTACCCGTGTATGTATGTACGTATGTATATATGTATGTATGTATGTATGTATGTATGTATGTATGTATGTATGTATGTATGTATGTATGTATGTATGTATGTATGTATGTATGTATGTATGTATGTATGTATGTATGTATGTATGTATGTACGTATGTATATATGTATGTATGTATGTATGTATGTATGTATGTATGTATGTTAGTGACGACCCCACAGTCTTTTGAAACATTCTCTGTCCAATCGGACTGTTCCAGCATGTTTAGACTGCCTGCCTGCCTGCCTGCCTGCCTTCCTGCCTTGCCTGCCTGCCTGCCTGCCTGCCTGCCTGCCTGCCTGCCTGCCTGCGTGCCTGCCTGCCTGCTGCTGCTGCCTGCTGCCTGCCTGCCTGCCTGCCTGCCTGCCTGCCTGCCTGCCTGCCTGCCTGCCTGCCTGCCTGCCTGCCTGCCTGCCTGCCTGCCTGCCTGCCTGCCTGCCTGCCTGCCTGCCTGCCTGCCTGCCTGCCTGCCTGCCTGCCTGCCTGCCTGCCTGCCTGCCTGCCCTGCCTGCCTGCCTGCCTGCCTGCCTGCCTGCCCTGCCCTGCCTGCCTGCCTGCCTGCCTGCCTGCCTGCCTGCCTGCCTGCCTGCCTGCCTGGACGACGACGAAGAGCGGTTATGGTTCTTTGCCAACGACTTTATTATAAATAAAACACTGTATCAATAGCATGTGTTACACCAGAGGCATATATAAACACGTACAAGAATAATAATTACAACAAAACAAAATAGTGAACGAAGCGATCCACGAATAGACAATGTCCTCTGGTCAGACTAGTGCTGACCTCTAGCGACTACCATGTTACCCACATCAATATTGACAACAAAACGACCTCGGCTTTGTTGGAATATTTATAGTCAAATAAAGTGTGTAACTGTGTATTTTAGGCAATGACAATGATGACAAGAGAACTATATGATCATTCTAGCCTTGCATCATACTAACAGCATACTAGTACGTAGCCACAAAGGCATAATGTATCCATCGAATTATAACCAACATCCCAAGGCAAGATTTACCATAACCGAAAGCATACATTACACGGAGTGCACCTTCTTGGTTATGGATACATCGACCAAGATAAAATCACCAATCATGATACCGACGTTGGCTTTTTGCAAACGAACTGAAATTAACGGGGAAACCGAACGACAGAACCACGTGGTGCTCCAGATATCACGGTTCCTGGTGGCATGCCCCTAGCGGTCACTATTGCAACCTGAACGGACAATATTTCAAGGGGGGCGAAAGTGATCCATTCTGCACAGGAGTCGTGTGGCGTTCATTGGCGGGGAATCGTCGGTCACTCAAGACAGTGACGATGAAAGTACGACCGGCAGGATTTAGACCAAGAAAGTATTTGCTTGAATTCGCATTATTACGATTCCTTAATACAAGTATCAGACGTAGCATATTGTACTTTGCTAGTTTTTTGTTTGGTTTTTCAAACAGTGGATTGTTCCACAGTCCGTTTACTGATGAGTTTCTTTCTTATTTTCTTATTTTTCCTTTAGTTTTTTTCATTCGAATAGTTAATGTGCGATTTGCATGATTATTAAGTTCAGTATATTATTAAGATTTCCATACACAGTGAGATGAGTGCAATTTGGTATTAGCAGAGCTTTTTGTCTGAGACTCTCCTTGTCTCAGACACTTATATAAGCACGTTTTGATGAGATATTTCATCTTGTTTTATCTTTACAGGATACCACTATGTCGTTTTGGTATTTTCACTTTCGTTTGATTAATTATAGATTTCGACGAATGTGCGAGCAACCCATGTCAAAATGGCGGTTCTTGTAGTGATTAGGTGAACAAGTACACATGTACACAGGTGAGAAAGGGTACGGGGGCGCCGCATGTCAAACTGGTAGGTCGTTGTCTTGTAGACGATACAACGAAAAATGAAGCTGTTAATAGTGTATTCTAGCAAACACGCATTTACAAGTCAGATGTATCACTTCACATTACTCTTCTCATATCTCATATTCCCTTTAGCGTACAGAGTTGCTCGAATTGGACCCGCCAGTGCCGAATAAGTGTCGATGAGTCTGGTAGACGCGAACAATGACACTTGTCTGATTCTGGACGATGTCGATGTGTACATCTTCTCGTCGTCGATGAGTCAGTGGCTGCCTCAACCACAGAACGAATGTTGGAGGTCGATACTCGTCACCAAGCATCGACTGCCAGAAAACATCCACGCGTCGTTCACAGTCAGAATCACGGGCCATCGCCTGGTGTGCTCCAAGTCATACTTCAAGATGATGATCAGAAGCACACAGTTGTCTGACTGCGGACTGGTGTCTGGAAATATTTGTAAGCTGAGCGAAGTCACCGTGTCTGAACCTGGAAGTCTGACCACGTGTGTCGCCGCTTGTCAATATAAGGATAAAACCAAATATGTCACCGTTGACATCCCGAGGAAGCCCGAAAGCTGGAAGTTGTGTGAGCTCATTGTCGAGTGACGAACGTTTGGTTGTAAACAACAACAACAACAACAACAACAACAACAACAACAACAACTTGAACATAATGCAGCGTGTTCTATAATTTTAACTGGAGGTAGAAACTACATCTAACGATCGATGTATTTCAACAGTTGACGGGACGAAGCGTTGCTATTAATTGTGAATTTGTGAGTCAGTACTTACTGTCGAGACTACACCGAACCGATGATAGGTAGCAGACAGTTCATTAATTGTACCACGGTAAGAATATTTGTAAAGAAGCTGTGACAACTCCTTTGGTAATTTTATTTATATATCGGCTCAACAAAAAAAGGCGATCAGCGACATTTACAGGATCACCTGATTAAAATAAATACCTTAAGTTATATTCAAATATGTATTTACCTAATATGGTTTGAGACTGTCTTTCTCGATATTTATAATTCCAATATTCTCTGAAATCTCGGTTACATCAGTTTTGAAACTGCCGCAGTAGAATTGCACCGGCTAAAGACCTATGTAAATGCAATAAAAGCAACTGTATAATTCACAATTATTTGTAACTTTGCATTTGGAATGGTGTTGTTGTTTACAAATCATGTGGAATAGGTAGATTGGAGGGAGCAGGGATATGAGAAGAGGAAAGTCGGTGGGGATGAAAACAACTCAAGCGGGATGTAGAAAGAGTGTCGTAAAGAACATGAGGGAAAAGAGACATAGGGAAGGAGTAAGGGGTGGGAGAGTAAAGGGAGGAATAATGAAAGGTAGCTATTAAGAGGGGGGTGGATTATGAGAGGGAGGTAGTATGAGAGGGAAGGATTATGAGAGGGTGATTATGAGAGGGACGGATTATGAGAGGGAGGGATTATGATATGGTGATTATGAGAGGGAGCAATTGTGAGAGGGAGGGATTATGAGAGGGAGCGATTATAAGAGAGAGAGAGAGAGAGAGAGAGAGAGAGAGAGAGAAAGAAAGAGAGGGAGAGAGGGAGAGAGAGAGGGATTACGAGAGGGAGGGATTATGAGAGGGAGGTATTATGAAAGGGGAGGGGGGATTATGAGAGGGGAGGGGGGATTATGGGAGGGAGGGATTGTGAGACGGGGGATTATGAGAGGGAGGATTATGAGAGGGAGGGATTGTGAGAGGAGGGATTACGATAGGGGGATTATGAGAGGGGAAAATTATGAGAGGGAGGGATTATGAGAGGGGGGATTATGAGAGGGAGCGATTATGAGAGAGAGAGAGAGAAGGAGAGATGGAGAGAGAGAGGGGGGATTATGGGAGGAAGGGATTATGAGAGGGAGGGATTATGAAAGGGGGGATTATGAGAGGGAGGGATTATGAGAGGGAGGGATTGTGAGAGAGGGGATTACGAGAGGGGGATTATGAGAGGGAGCGATTATAAGAGGGAGGGATGGTGAGAGGGAGGGATTATGAGAGGGAGGGATTGTGAGAGAGGGATTACGAGAGGGGGATTATGAGAGGGAGCGATTATAAGAGGGAGGGATGGTGAGAGGGAGGACTTATGAGAAGGGGGATTATGAGATCGAGGGGTTATGAGACGGGGATTATGAGAGGGAGCGATTATGAGAGGGAGGGATTGTGAGAGGGAGGGATTGTGAGAGGGGATTATGAGAGGGAGGGATTATGAGAGGGAGGGATTATGAGAGGGAGGGATTATGAGAGGGAGGGATTATGAGACGGAGGGGTTATGAGACGGAGGGGTTATGAGACGGGGGATTATGAGAGGTGAGGGGGGATTATGAGAGAGGAGGGGTGATTATGAGAGGGAGGGATGATGAGAGGAAGGGATTATAAGAGGTGAGAGGGGATTATGGAATGGGGATTATAAGAGGGAGGGATTATGAGAGGGAGGGATTATGAGACGGAGGGGTTATGAGAGGGGGGATTATGAGAGGTGAGAGGGGATTATGAGATGGGGCTAATGAGAGGGAGGGATTATGAGAGGGATGGATTATGAGACCGAGGGGTTATGAGAGGGGGGATTATGAGAGGGAGCGGTTATGAGAGGGAGGGATTATGAGAGGTGAGAGGGGATTATGAGAGGGAGGGATTATGAGAGGGAGGGATTATGAGAGGGAGGGATTATGAGACGGAGGGATTATGAGAGGGGGGATTATGAGAGGGAGCGATTATGAGAGGGAGGGATTATGAGAGGGAGGGATTATGAGACGGAGGGATTATGAGAGGGAGGCATTATGAGAGGGAGGGATTATGAGATGGAGGGATTATGAGAGGGAGGGATTATGAGAGGGAGGGATTATGAGAGGGAGGGATTATGAGAGGGGGGATTATGAGAGGGGGGATTATGAGACCGAGGGGTTATGAGAGGGGGATTATGAGACGGGAGGGATTATGAGAGGGAGGGATTATGAGAGGGAGGGATTATGAGAGGGGGGATTATGAGAGGGGGATTATGAGAGGGAGGGATTATGAGAGGGAGGGATTATGAGAGGGAGGGATTATGAGACGGAGGGGTTAAGAGGATTATGAGAGGGAGGGATTATGAGAGGTGGGGATTATGAGAGGGAGGGATTATGAGAGGGGGGATTATGAGACGGGGGATTATGAGAGGAGCGATTATGAGACGGAGGGATTATGGAGGAGAGGATTATGAGGGGGGATTATGAGAGGTGAGGGGGGATTATGAGAGGGAGGGATTATGAGAGGGAGGGATTATGAGACGGAGGGATTATGAGAGGGGGGTTATGAGAGGGGGATTATGAGAGGGAGCGATTATGAGAGGGAGGGATTATGAGAGGGAGGGATTATGAGAGGGAGGGATTATGAGAGGGAGGGATTATGAGAGGGAGGGATTATGAGACGGAGGGATTATGAGAGGGGTATGAGAGGGAGGGATTATGAGAGGGAGGGATTATGAGAGGGAGGGATTATGAGAGGGAGGGATTATGAGACGGAGGGGTTATGAGAGGGGGGATTATGAGAGGTGAGAGGGGATTATGAGATGGGGATTATGAGAGGGAGGGATTATGAGAGGGAGGGATTATGAGACCGTGGGATTATGAGAGGGGGGATTATGAGAGGGAGCGATTATGAGAGGGAGGGATTATGAGAGGTGAGAGTGGATTATGAGAGGGAGGGATTATGAGAGGTGAGAGGGGATTATGAAATTGGGATTATGAGAGGGAGGGATTATGAGAGGGAGGGATTATGAGACGGAGGGGTTATGAGACGGGGGGTTATGAGACGGGGGATTATGAGAGGGAGCGATTATGAGACGGAGGGATTATGAGAGGTGAGGGGGGATTATATATTATATATATATATATATATATATATATATATATATATATATATAATATAATATTATATATAATATAATTATAAAATATATATATTATTAAAAAATTGTATATTGATATGTACTATCATGTTATATAATGATATAATATAATAAAATGATATATGGTTGTGTTTGTTGACGTGTGTGAACGTTGGTTCATGTTTGTGTTCAGGCGATTCTCTATTACTATTCCACAATAACCAACCGTTTAGATTAACTCATGATGGGGATGAGTTGTCTCATGATGTGGATGATTGTCTCATGATGGGATGAGTTGTCTCATGATGGGATGAGTTGTCTCATGATGGGATGAGTTGTCTCATGATGGGATGAGTTGTCTCATGATGGGATGAGTTGTCTCATGATGGGATGAGTTGTCTCATGATGGGATGAGTTGTCTCATGATGGGGATGAGTTGTCTCATGATGGGATGAGTTGTCTCATGATGGGGATGAGTTGTCTCATGATGGAGATGAGTTGACTCATGATGGGGATGAATTGACTCATGATGGGGATGAGTTGACTCATGATGGGGATGAGTTGACTCATGATGGGGATGAATTGTCTCATGATGGGGATGAGTTGTCTCATTATGGGGATGAGTTGACTCATGATGGGGATGAGTTGTCTCATGATGGGGATGATTGTACTTCATGATGGGGATGAATTGACTCATGATGGGGATGAGTTGTCTCATATGGATGAGTTGTCTCATTTATGTGGATGAGTTGTCTCATGATGGGGATGATTACTCATATGGGGATGAGTTGTCTCATATGGGATGAGTTACTCATGATGGGGATGAGTTGTCTCATGATGGGGATGAGTTGTCTCATGATGGGGATGAGTTGTCTCATGATGGGGATGAGTTGACTCATGATGGGATGAGTTGTCTCATGATGGGGATGAGGTTTTGTCTCATGATGGGGTGAGTTGTCTCATGATGGGGATGAGTTGTCTCATGATGGGGATGAGTTGTCTCATGATGGGGATGAGTTGAGTCATGATGGGATAAATTGTCTCATTATGGGGATGAGTTGTCTCATGATGGGGATGATTGACTCATGATGGGGATGAGTTGTCTCATGATGGGGATGAGTTGACTCATGATGGGGATGAGTTGACTCATGATGGGGATAAGTTGACTCATGATGGGGATGAGTTGTCTCATGATGGGGATGAGTTGTCTCATGATGGGGATGAGTTGTCTCATGATGGGGATGAGTTGTCTCATGGTGGGGATGAGTTGTCTCATGATGGGGATGAGTTGTCTCATGTTGGGGATGAGTTGTCTCATGGTATGGGGGATGTGAGTTGTCTCATGATGGGGATGAGTTGTCTCATGATGG
>JAODUO010000434.1:325000-327742 GCA_025642075.2 Ridgeia piscesae
AATTTGGATGTGGCGCTATATTAAATAAAATTTATTATTATTATATTATTATGTATATATATGTGTATGTATGTATGTATGTATGTATGTATGTATGTATGTATGTATGTATGTATGTATGTATGTATGTATGTATGTATGTATGTATGTATGTATGTATGTATGTATGTATTATGTATGTATGTATGCTGTATGTGTGCATGTATGTATGTTTTATGTATGTATGTATGTATGTATGTATGTATGTATGTATGTATGTATGTATGTATGTATGTATGTATGTATGTATGTATGTATGTATGTATGTATGTATGTATGTATGTATGTATGTATGTATGTATGTATGTATGTATGTATGCATGCATGTATGTATGTATGTGTGTATGTGCTCATTAAAGACTAGAATTATGAAAATACATTCAACTGAGGGAATGTCCTCTGACGTGTCGCCATTAATGGTTGTTTGTACGTAAACACAAAGAGCAGGTATGTGTACATTCTTGCGTAACTTATCTAAAAAGCTTCCCGTTCAGACGAGTCGTGCGAAGGAAAGTGTCCATATTTTTCTTCAAGTCGTAGATTTTTCGAATCGAAACTCTCTTGAAAGAATGCGATGGTACGAACGATCTGTTGGTGCATTCGTGATAAAGAGTTTCATCGCCGCGAACAATCCTCGCCCGATGTGAAGTGCGGTTACTTAGCATGAAATAATCTTCCATGACAGACTTCTCGGAACCAGTTGTGCTATTGAGATGGTGATGCAGCTTAGAAAAGAATGCTTGTAACAGTGGGCTCCGTGTATTTATATAGAAGTTGCAATGCATTCGACCAAGATTATCTACAGTTGTAATGTATGCACGCATGTGGTCTTGTGTTCTCAAAACCGATTCTTTGAAATGTTCAAGTAACTGCATTATATTGTTCGCCTGTATCGTGACAGCGATGTGTAACTTGCTGGTTCGTTTTTCGTTCTTCAAATCGTCGAAATATGATTTAAGCATAGCGGTCATGTTTGTGTGGTGGTACGCGGTTAAACGTCGATCTAAATCATCGACGGACTGGCGGTAATTGCGCTTCCAATCGGTGTTAGCAACGGCGAGGGCAACGATATCTTTCCTGTCATCCTCCGTCATTTCAATTACTTTTACAATTCGTTCTAGCGTTTGTTTTATGACCAGCGACTCATACTGTTTCAGGTCTCTCTCATAATCCGCGACTGTTCGCCAGAACGCACTGTTGTGGTCAACAGATGTGTTATTTATTTCCGTCATGTGACCATCGGTGACGTTAAGGTGAAACAATATATCGACGTGTTCTGTGTATTTAGTAATATGCCCTCTGAGTCGAGTGTACGTGTCATTTATGTCCTGTGTATGTTTGAATAATTCTTTGGTTAAATAAAGTTCGGTTTGGTGTGACGCAGGTGTTTACCAAAGGAACGGCTCTGTGGTAGGCGTCGTGTACTCGGTCCAGATGGTACAACGATATCTTCGAAACGATGAGTTGTACTTTCAATAGGTCAGCTCGCCATTGCTTCTGTTCAATGCTGTCTTCTGACGCATTGAGTGTTTTAGAGTGAATAAACAAGTCGGGCAACATATCAAAATAAACATTCATCCATGACCTGATGACGTCACTTCTGTCATTACGGTCCCGGCTTGAAGTGACGGCGTCTAAAAATGTATGGTACTCCGTCCATATCTCTTCGCTTTGTGGTGGTTGTTGCTTGAGAGCTCGCCTAACCTTGTACATGTTACTTTCTCGTCTGAGATGCAATATGTACTGCCTGATGTCTAGGGTTTTGCTTAGATGCGTCACAATTGTCCCGAGCAATTTCTCAGATAAACCGAATTCGTTTTCTTGGTTTTTATTGGCTGTCGCGTAGCTCATGGTCGCTTTGTAGTGCAAGATGTCACACGCTTTCGGGCAATCGCACATGAAAGACGCGTTTTTGTTAAATGATTCTGAAATGACAACGCAGCTTTTCATATTATATAATAATAGTAATACTAATATTTATAACAATAATCTTTATTTTCTGATACAGAACATATGTTAAAAAAGTAAAAAGTAAAGGTAACTCCTTATATAGCACAGTATTCAGTCGTCAGGACTGTTCGAAGAAGTTTACACTCTCATCCTCAATAGACCTGTTCAAAGGAACACTAACTCGACTTATCTGGGAACTATCCAATCACGCTGCAATTCATGCGCGAAGACAATTCGTAACCACATGTTCACCACTGTGTATAGCCAGGTACTCATTCATGCAACTGAGTGAAATGGATCTATGACGAGTGAAAGAAATAGCCCATGGTTCAACACGGCTGCGCAGGATTCGAACCCAGGTTCTTTTAGTCAAGAGAACGAAGCTCTAGTGACGGAGTCACTGAGCCACTACGCATAGACATATGGCATATAGGCATAATAATTGTAAAGAAAAGCAGTACAAGTTATATAATAAAAAAATGATATTACTGAAATAATAATAGTAATAATAAAGCAATTTTAATGTAAATAAGTACGTTAGAACTACGCATAATATAAAATGCCATGTAACAATAAATAACAATAAACAACGTTGAAAGTACATCTACCTGGGACAGAGATACAGCACCAGAGACAAAAACCAAGACAAGGAGATTCAAAGAAGAATCACGGCCGGGTGGACAGCATTCGCCAGGCACCGTGACATCTTCAAGGGTAACATTGGGACACGCTTGAAGAGACAAATCTACAACT
>JAODUO010000435.1:0-52500 GCA_025642075.2 Ridgeia piscesae
ATATGTCCATTTAAATACACATTGTTTTCATTCACATATTATCTTGAACATGGAAAACTAGAATGCCCTTTGTTCTTGTTAGTCTTGTATAATGCATATTATACCCAGTGTGTCAACACAGACATTAATGCACATGCACTATGTGAGTCAGGGGGGCATGGCTACGTAGATCAATTTTTAAAATTACCTTCAAAATGGTGCATTCTGAAGGATGTTTTAACTTATTCCCTGGGAAATAGAGAAAAAACAAATGTACAGCTACAAGTGTAAACATGTTTATAGCAAGAAACACTGAGGTGGTCCACCTCACTCATCATATAGCAGGGTAAATACTGCAGCGATGACTAAAAAAAATCAATAATACAGTGTTGAAGAAGGTAGACATACATATTATGAATGCTTGAATATTTTCTGAGGGAATATGCTGTTGGCATCACAATAACCTTATTTTGTCATTTCCAACATTTGCTTTGACCAGACAACCTCACATATTCATGTTTGACATAAAATGTCAAAAATGAATATGTGTACACCATGTAATAGTTATTACATGGCATCATTATTTACTCCCAACTCCACTACCATGATGCATGTTTTTTGTTTACTGAAATTGAATACATGCTTTTCTTTACAGGTCAACAAGAAACTGAACAATGCTTACTACCACTAGTTCAACAAGTTAATATGCTATACAGGACAGTTGTATTTGTGGACAAGATTATACAACAATGAGATGTGACGACACACTTAGCCAAAGTCAATACCATGGTAATATAATGTTATATATATACATTACTCAGACCTGTTATATTGAACATTTCTACTAATGTGGGAAACATTCCGCCACACTGAAATTAATATGTGAAAATACTAATTGTACAAAGGAAAAGTATTCACCACTATCTCTAGCCAGTACGCTTCATAGAATTGAGTAAACATATCGCAATTGCACATGTAACTCTCAGCCACATGACAAGGACCCTGACTAGTTTAGCCACTTTTTAGGTGTAAAGATACATAGCATTAAATATATATAAAATTATCTACTAAATAAAATAAAGTATAATCTAGTTACTTTATGTAATATATTTATTATTTCTAAAGCACAATATCCAACATGGTCAAAGTGCTGTACATAATGTTATTATATGTACATAGTATGTATATGATATCTATTTACAGCATGTTTCAAATTTCCAGAAATATGTTTTAGTACGACAATTCTTTCATAATATTGAACAATTTTCCCATGACATGTATGACATGTATCACTAAGCACATGTTTGCTAAAGCTAATGTATTCTCTGTGAAAGGCATAATTTGAAAGCCTAATGAATGGGATTCATGTTTTTGAACTAATTAGTATTTGATATACCATGTGCTCGAGTACGAGTACGATTACTTTGAACATGCATGAGTACGAAAATTCAGAAAACAAAATGTACTCGGTGAACATTTGATTACTTTACAATGTAATCATGATTACTTTCATGATTACTTTAATGAATATCCTGTTTCTACAAAGGTGACTCATGGAATCCTAGGGTGTCATTCTGTCTGCTCTCTGTTGTGTCACTCACGTTCTTGTGATTATCATTAATAATCAGACGACTTTCTCAGGTATTCGATGAATCATTTAATGCTGGATTAATAATTAATTCTATATTTCTGAACAAATATAGGAGGTATTTAAGAATTTTCAGTACACGATCAAATACACATACAATGTACAGGAGTGCATACTAAGATTACTTTAAATTTTCCAACATATATTTAGATAGTCAAATAAATTTGTATTTGAAAGTATATTTTGGGTCACTTTAAGTAATTTGTATTTGATGTTTAGAATTAAAGTATTTTGTATTTAAATACTTTCCTAAAGTACCTTGACATTTTATCTGTCTAATACATTTGTTGGTAACTACCATATGAAAAATAATCGTGAGAGTAATCGTGAGTACGACATTTAGGCTCGGTTACCTATGAACGACATTTTCAGACTCGAGTACGAGTACTCGCATTGAAAGTACTGCATTTGAGTATGAGTGCGGCATCATGATTACTCATCTCTAGCTTAGTGATACATAGTCATGCAGTAATACAATTAGCACTGTTAGTGAGTTGCAGTGCATATAGTAACAGTTTAAGCAGGCATTACATGTGATATGAAAAAAATGTTGATAGCTGACAATGTATTTGAAAAACATCTGGTCAAATACTTTAGAAAGTATTTAAATAGTCACTTTTAATTCCTAAACATAAAATACAAATTTATACAAAGTATCCACTTACAAAATGTATCCACCACACCACCTGGTAAAAGGGGTGACACCAATATGACTCATTTACTATACCACTGGCAGCTAATAGTTTATTACGTTTATTTATACAATCTTGTCTCCTTCTGTCTCAGGACACACCTCTCTGCACGCCGTGCCTCAATCCGTCTGTCTGTCTCGATCTCACTGTACCATCTTCGCTCATGCCTCGGCTCTGCTCTCTTCTCTGGCTCTCTGCCTCCAACAGCCTGGGCTGTTTTAAGCCAGCTCAGCTTCGCCTGCAGCTCTGCAGCCTCAGCATTTCACGCTCGTTCATTCGTGTGTTCCATTCAGCCTGCCTCTCTCTCCTGCCTCTGTCTCTGCCTAAAATTGTATCGTGTGTATGTGTCTGTTCGTCTGTCTGCACACGCGTCTGTCGTTCTCTCAAATTGTCTGTCACCTCACTCTCTCGCCCGTCTCCTCTCGACATTCTCCTCAGTTCATCTCCTCTCCTCGTCTCTCTCTCTAAATTTATACTTTCTTCTAGTCGCCTCTCGCTTCCTGTCTCAGTCTACACCCTCTACTTTCCTAAATCTTCACTCCTCTCTCTCTGTCCTCTCACTCCTCTCAATCTCTTCCTTCCTTCATCTTCCCATTTTTTCTCATTTTCCCGTCCCTTTCAGTCCCTCTATGTCCATTTCTTTCTCACAGCTGTCAGGCTGCTTCCAGCCAGTGCAGTGACAGTGTGACATGGTGTCACAGTGTGACACGGTATGATGAATCTTGTCTGTGTTTGTAGAATGTGTGAGAACTGGAGATGTTAAGGGTACCCCACAATGGCCTATTTCGAACAACAAACACAAGACAACATCCGGAGTTTTCGTCAGTTCTCTGACAGGGTTGACACCAAATATGTGACTTTATGAAATACTAATTATTTTATGCATTTTCATATTGATCCTGTTTAAAATGGCCATTGCAAGCTCAAATACTTTCTTTTTTGTATTATTAAATCAGCAATGTCATATATTCCCGCACTTGGGCATAGCTCACACTCCATACATATACACACCACAAACACACAAACACACATATACATTATCACAAACACCGCACATAGCCCATAAAGATTTAGGGCATATGTTATGGTAATGCAATCGTTTAAGATGCACTTCAGGTAACTCCAAAGACTCACATACTGTACACATATGCAATTATTAGAAGTACGCAATACATGTAACATGGGTCATGTAAACATTGTAAGAAAAAACTTGATAATTTCGTTACAAACCTCTGTTTGCAGCATCACACCTAGCAATCAGAGAAAATGTTTGTAAAGTATTTTCATGGCATACTTTGTTGGGCCCCGACCAAACATTCACACAAGTGGTCAAGGCGCCTGTGTAAACCGACGAGTATTTTAGTTGTTGTTCATACGTTTCCACCAGCCAATCTTTTGTTCTCTTCTTTCTGTCCTAGCATATCCGTCAGTTCTCAATGCCAAACTAATTTTGGATTGCACGAACCATTAAATATTTAATCAGTTACTGTTCTTTTGCTGCAGTTTATCAAAAGAAAATAGTGAGACAAATGCACAGAATAGATCACTCTCTTCCGTAATGCAAGTAGTTTTATGCACGCTGCACACTCTAAGCCTCGGCTGATGTGGCACACCAATGGGACATAACTAAGACGTAGGGTATGGCACTATAAGTAGCATATGACATTCAAGTATGACACAGTGTAAGTACAGCACGAGTCAGTCGAATACGGCACAATGTAAGTAAGGCATATAACATTCGAGAAAGTCATAATGTAATTATTCATGTGACAGTAACGTGACAATGAGTATGGTCCAGTGTGAGTACACCATGTGACTGTAATGAGACGGTAGAATATGGGAAAATGTGACTATTTCATGTGATGATAGAGAGTGCACCACAGTACAAGTTCATTATGTGATGACAACTTATTGACTTTTCTTGTATACAACAGACATGTCTGACCTGAGTGTTGTTGTGTATAATCGACAGGTTTGTCCGATATATATAGTTGTATGTAATAGATAGTTCCATCCTAAGTAAGAATTGTTGTACATAACAGATAGGTGTGATGAAAGTGAGTGTTGCTGTGTTCAGAGATGGCAGTGCCAAAGCTGAGGTGATTGGCACAGGGGGTGTAGAATAGGAGGAGTCTCAGAGGTGGTTCAGTTCCTCCACTGTGAGGCGAAGAAACAAGTGGTGCTCGGGATGAACAGAGAACCCATGATGAGCTGGCAACAGACTAGTCTCTCTGTCTCCCTGTTTCTCTGTCTCTCTCTGTTTTTCTCTGCCTACAATGGGCCTCATCATTACTGAATAGTTTGTTTAACATTAGCTGCTTCAATAGTTTGGTTTACTTTGGGTTTTGCATCTTTCACACTAAATAGCTCAGCTGCAGACAGACAGACAGACAGACAGACAGACAGACAGACAGACAGACAGACAGCAAGTGACTATGACAACTACAGAGATGTCAATGTCATTATACATTGCATAACAGAATGATGCTATGGTGACAGACTTTCTAGATATATTGTTTCTCATCTAATGACAGAATAATGTTCTAGTGCCAAATAATTTACAAAACACAATACTAATATCACACATGAGCTTAATCATCTATGCTCATTTTCACCATCAAGGTCACTATTAAAGTCACATTTGGAATTGGTAAAAATGAGTAGATTAGCAAGCTGATCAGAATCTGTATCCATTAGTATTGTGTTTTGTAAATTATTTGGCACTAGAACATTATTCTGTCATTAGATGAGAAACAATATATCTAGAAAGTCTGTCACCATAGCATCATTCTGTTATGCAATGTATAATGACATTGACATCTCTGTAGTTGTCATAGTCTGTCTGTCTGTCTGTCTGTCTGTCTGTCTGTCTGTCTGTCTGTCTGTCTGTCTGTCTGCAGGCAGGCAGGCAGGCAGGCAGGCAGGCAGGCAGGCAGGCAGGCAGGCAGGCAGGCAGGCAGGCAGGCAGGCAGGCAGGCAGGCAGGCAGGCAGGCAGGCAGGCAGGCAGCAGGCAGGCAGGCAGGCAGGCAGGCAGGCAGGCAGGCAGGCAGGCAGGCAGGCAGGCAGGCAGGCAGGCAGGCAGGCAGGCAGGTAGGCAGGCAGGCAGGCAGGCAGGCAGGCAGGCAGGCAGGCAGGCAGGCAGGCAGGCAGGCAGGCAGGCAGGCAGGCAGGCAGGCAGGCAGGCAGGCAGGCAGGCAGAGAAAAACAGAGAGAGACAGAGAAACAGGGAGACAGAGAGACTAGTCTGTTGCCAGCTCATCATGGGTTCTCTGTTCATCCCGAGCACCACTTGTTTCTTCGCCTCACAGTGGAGGAACTGAACCACCTCTGAGACTCCTCCTATTCTACACCCCCTGTGCCAATCACCTCAGCTTTGGCACTGCCATCTCTGAACACAGCAACACTCACTTTCATCACACCTATCTGTTATGTACAACAATTCTAACTTAGGATGGAACTATCTATTACATACAACTATATATATATCGGACAAACCTGTCGATTATATACAACAACACTCAGGTCAGACATGTCTGTTGTATACAAGAAAAGTCAGAGAACAAGTAATTACAGAATAAGTTGTCATCACATAATGAACTTGTACTGTGCTGCACTCTCTATCATCACATGAAATAGTCACATTTTCCCATATTCTACCGTCTCATTACTGTCACATGGTGTACTCACACTGGACCATACTCATTGTCACGTTACTGTCACATGAATAATTACATTATGACTTTCTCGAATGTTATATGCCTTACTTACATTGTGCCGTATTCGACTGACTCGTGCTGTACTTACACTGTGTCATACTTGAATGTCATATGCATACTTACATAGTGCCATACTCTACGGTCACAAGGTATAATTACATTGTGCCATACTCTACTGTTACATGGCGAACTTACATTGTGCTGTATTCTACTGTCACATAAAGTACTTACGTTACAGAAGAGGAGTGGATGTCGGCAGCAATCACCACCTTGTTACTGCACACATTAAACTGCAGCTTAAAAGAACAGTAACACCGATTAGGCTGTTGAAATGGTTCGATGTATCCAAAATGAAAGATTCTAGCATTAGACCAGTAGTGCAATACTAGGACAGAAAGAGGAAACAAAAAGACTGGCTGAGTGGAGACATGTGGACAACAACAAAATATCTCATCAGTTTACTTACAAACCTTGACCCTTTCACTGTGTGAATGTTTGGTCAGGATACAACAAAGTATGCCATGAAGTACTTTACAAACATTTTTCTCTGACTATAAAATTAATGACTCTGCAAACAGGAAATTTGTAACGAAATTATCAAGTTTTTCTTACAATGTTTACACAGGTATTATGTTACATGTATCAAATCAGTACCTATAGGAATGCTTCATGTGTGGTTAATAATTACATGTGTATTAGAAATTTGGTTTCATCTCTCCCTTACAGTATGTGAGATCTTTATCAAGGTTACCTGAGTGCATCTTAAACATTGCATTACCATAACACATGCATAGACAGAAACACAAATTTCTCTTTGCGGTGAACTTATGTGCAGTGTTTGTGATGTGTATATGTGTGTTTGTGTGTTTGTGGTGTGGTATATGTATGGAGTGTGCTTGTAGAAGTGCGGGTATATGTATGTGAAATACTATGACATTGCTTGATTTAATAATACAAAAAGTATTTGAATACAATGGCCATTTTAAACTAGGATCAATGTAGAAATGCATAAAGTAGTGTCTTCATAAGGGTCACACTGTTGGTGTCAACCCTGTCAAGAGACTGACCAGCTCCAGATGTGACAATTCTTATTTACCTTGTTTGTTTCTCTTGTTCGAGGGAAACGAGTTGTTGTGGGGCACCATAACATTGGGTTATCCTCCAGTTCTCACACATTCTACAAACACAGACGAGATTCATCAGTCAACTTAGTACACCATACCGTGTCACACTGTGTCACACCATGTCACACTGTCACTGCACTGGCTGGAAGCAGCCACAGTTAACAGCTTCCCTGACAGTGTGACATCACTTTTATTCACTGAGGTCAGAAACGGTTGTGAGAGGGAGGGAGGGACACAATGAGGGAAATGGACATAGAAAGGGACACTGAAAGGGACAGGGAAAGGATGAGAAAGAGAATGGGAGGGATGGAATGAGATAGAGGAGGGAGAGATTGAGAGAGAGAGAGAGAGAGAGAGAGAGAGAGAGAGAGAGAGAGAGAGAGAGAGGGTAGAGAAGGAGACAGAGAGAGAGGTGAGACAGAGACAGAGAGAGAGTGAGAGAGAGGGTGGAGAAGCAGACAGACAGAGAGAGAGAGAGCGAGAGAGAGCGACAGAGAGAGAGAGAGCAACAGAGAGAAACAGGGACAGAGACAGAGAGAGAGAGACGGACAGACAGACGGACGGATGGATGGACAGGGAGACGGAAAAGGAGATGGACTGGGAGATGGACAGGGAGACGGACAGGGAGACAGAGAGGGAGACGGACAGACAGACAGACAGACAGACAGACAAACAGACAGACAAACAGACACACAGACAGACAGACAGACAGACAGACAGACAGACACACATACACACAGACATACAGACACACACAGACAGAGAGACAGAGCAAGAGAGAGAGACAGAGAGCGAGAGAAAGGTAGACAGACAGAGAGACAGATAGACAGGCAGGCAGGCAGGCAGGCAGGCAGGCAGGCAGGCAGGCAGGCAGGCAGGCAGGCAGGCAGGCAGGCAGGCAGGCAGGCAGGCAGGCAGGCAGGCAGGCAGGCAGGCAGGCAGGCAGGCAGGCAGGCAGACAGACAGACAGACAGAGCGACAGAGACAGAGACAGAGACAGAGAGAAAGAGAGAGAGAGCCAGAGAGAAAGAGAGCGAGAGCGTGAGCGAGAGACAGACAGACGGATGGACGGACGGACGGACAAAGAAACAGCGACAGAAGTGGTGTCCACAACAGAAGAGATACCGTTGTATAAAATGTAAAACATGTCGCTATAGCAGGAGTTTTGTGCCGGTGGCCATTAGAATGTTGAATGCTAAATGAGTCATATTGATGTCACCTGGTTGAATTGTTCTTGTGGTGGATACATTTTTGTAGTGGATACTTTTTTAAGTATAAATTTGTATTTTATGTTTAGGAATTAAAAGTATTTGTATTTAAATACTTTCCTAAAGTATTTGACTTTTTCAAATGTTTTCAAATACATTGTCAGTATCAACATTTTTTTTCACTGTCACATGTAATGCCTGCCAAACTGATTACCTTACTGCACTGCAACTTCACCTAACAGTGCTAATTACTCTATTACTGCATGACATGTATCACTAAGCTAGAGATGGAGTAATCGTATTCGTGTACTCGCACTCATACTCGAGTACGAGTACTTTTTCAGTACGAGTACTCGTACTCGAGTACGAAGGAAAGTAATCGTTCTCGTACTCGAGTACATTACCAAAGTAATCGTACTCACGATTACTTCTCACGATTACATTTTTTTCATATGAACAGTTGCAAGCAAATGTATTAGACAGATAAAATGTCAAATACTTTAGGAAAGTATTTAAATACAAATACTTTTAATTCCTAAACATCAAATACAAATACTTAAAAAGTATTTAAATACTTTCAAATACAAATTTATTTGACCCCCATCTGATATACTACATATTTGAATTGGATAATCTTGAATATGCACTCCTGGTTTTGAAGTGTTGTTATTGTAATGTATTTGATCATGTGTATTTGAAATTCTTAAATGCCTCCTACTTCTATTTGATTCAGAAACCATAAATTAAATTATTAATCCAGCATTAAATGATTCATCGAATACCTGAGAAAGTCGTCTAATTATTAATAATAATAACATCTGGATAGTGGATAGCAGTAATTAGTTAGAACATTAGTGACACAACAACAGAACAAGAATGACACCTAGGGATTCCATGAAAGTCGCCTTTATGTTAGAAACAGGATATTCATTAAAGTAATCATGAAAGTAATCATGATTACGGAGTACGAGTACTCAGAAAACAAATGTTCTCGAGTACATTTGTTTTCTGAGTACTCGTACTCATGCATGTTCAAAGTAATCGTACTCGTACTCGAGTACATTTGTATTGTACTCACTCCATCTCTGGCGTCCAGCACATAGTATATCAAATACTAATTAGTTCAAAAACATGAATCCCATTCATCAGGCTTTCAAATTATGCCTTTCACAGAGAATACATTAGCTTTAGCAAACATGTGCTTAGTGATACATGTCATACATGTCATGGGAAAATTGTTCAATATTATGAAAGAATTGTCGTACTAAAACATATTTCTGGAAATTTACTTTTGCAGAGTTCACCCATAACACACACATGATTGTTACAGAAACATGCTGTAAATAGATATCATATACATACTATGTACATATAATAACATTATCATTTATGTACAGCACTTTGACCATGTTGGATATTGTGCTTTAGAAATAATAAATATATTACATAAAGTAACTACCCCCGGTAGATTATACTTTATTTTTTTTTAAACAGTAGATATAATTTTTTATATATATTTAATGCTATGTATCTTTACACCTAAAAAGTGGCTAAACTAGTCAGGGTCCTTGTAATGTGGCTGAGATTTACATGTGCAATTGCGATATGTTTACTCAATTCAATGAAACCTACTGGCTAGAGATAGTGGTGAATACTTTTCCTTTGTACAATTAGTATTTTCACATATTAATTTCAGCGTGGCAGAATGTTTCCCACATTAGTAGAAATGTTCGGATATAACAGAGTAATGTATATGTAACAAGCTAGTCTGGCTTCACCATATTCGCATGTCAAGCACTCTGCATTCTGCATTGGTCTCTAGTCAGTCAGGGTATCTGACCGGCATGGAAGCCAGTGTACACACCACCAGAACTGTGGAGTCTGTCATGATGCAACACACAGTACAACTGGGATCACTTCACTTGGTCGACATTCAAATACATGACATTTAATATGCAGCATATTGCACGGCTCATTGTTGTATAATCTTGTCCACAAATACAACTGTCCTGTATAGCATATTAACTTGTTGAACTAGTGGTAGTAAGCATTGTTCAGTTTCTTGTTGACCTGTAAAGAAAAGCATGTACTGTATTCAATTTCAGTAAACAAAAAACATGCATCATGGTAGTGGAGTTGGGAGTAAATAATGATGCCATGTAATAACTATTACATGGTGTACACATATTCATTGATGACATTTTATGTCGAACATGAATATGTAAGGTTGTCTGGTCAAAGCAAATGTTGGAAATGACAAAATAAGGTTATTGTGATGCCAACAGTACATTCCCTCAGAAAATATTCAAGCATTCATAATATGTATGTCTACCTTCTTCAACACTGTATTATTGATTTTTTTAGTCATCGCTGCAGTATTTTCCCTGCTATATGATGAGTGAGGTGGACCACCTCAGTGTTTTTCTAAGCCAATTTGCTCAAAATATGCCTCATAGGTATTTCTTGCTATAAACATGTTTACACTTGTAGCTGTGCATTTGTTTCCTCTCTATTTCCCAGGGAATAAGTTAAAACATCCTTCAGAATGCACCATTTTGAAGGTAATTGTTTTTTATCTACATATGCATTATACAAGACTAACAAGAACAAAGGTCATTCTAGTTTTCCATGTTCAAGATAATATGTAAATGAAAACAATGTGTATTTAAATGGACATATTAAAATATTTTTATAATTTATACGTTGTTGATTGTTAAAATGTTTAATTACCTGGATTGATCAGATGTGAGACTCCCACAGACTGCGTATCCTCCCGGCATTTGCCATACCCATGTGACTGCCTTAATCTTAGCCCCTCCTCTGCCTTGTCTCACTTTTGCATTGTAGTGTGGCCTGTAGCAATATTATAATTCGAATATATTATGCATTCATATAATGCTGTGATGAAAATGTTGATAAATATTTGAAAACAACTGGCACGTGTGAGTTGAAAGGTACCAGGTACATAGACTACAGCCAGGCACCATTGACTACAATGGAAACAAGTGCAAGAATGTTATATGTAATACTTGCATGATATAATAGTGTACACCTATTGTATTAACATTTTAATCAATCATGGCTGTCATAAAAATCTAAATTATTTTGCATAAAATGTAATGGAAATAACAACATTCAGTAATATATATTACTGAAATGTGAGTCGCAAAACACTGTTTTAATAATTGTGAGATTAATGTAATTCTCCGTTTGACGTTCTGTTAACGAGATAACGGATGCTCCGCCTAAAAATACAACGCTTCTTGCCCGACCAACAAGAGCCTACTACCAGTCTCCCATGTCAATTTTATTTATCATTCCGTCCCTCCCGTCATCTATTCTCTATGGATATGTACTTTCGCAATTACTAAGTTTATTAACAAGATCATGCGTAATCAAATACAATACCGGTACACATCAACACAGGTTGTGTCTGGCTGAGTGATGCCGAGCGATATTGATGGCGACTGTCAACTCAAACTGGCTTGCCTTGTCAGCGACACTGATAATCTTACAAGTTAGAAAATCCGCGTCGAGTAGACGTTCACAAGAGTGGATTAGCCCCCGCCTACTCGCTCTTGTTGCTAACTGCGATAATGCACTTAATGCGTACCTTCATAGAAGAATCACTTTGCCTTTGGAATCTTAGTCATGACGCGCAAAAGCACGTGCGATTTGTTATTGTGCCGCAGTAGGTCGATCTCGCATAAAGCACGTGACCCAAAAAGCAAAGGACGTCGGCAGCTGCTGATTGTTTCGCCAGTTATACCCGGTGTAACGGCGATTCTTTTTTTACGATAAAAAAGAAAAGTACGCATTTAAAAAATTAACTGACTGTGCATACAATTTAAACTATTAACACATTACACATCTGGTCATAAAAGAACCGGTTTGGCGATTAGCAAACGAGTGGAGGGAGCAGCTTTAAATATGACACGTCAATTTGTTATGAAACGATCGTAGAAAAGTAAAGATACCCCTCACATGCGTGTGTACTAATTTAGCAGCTGTTGTTTCATGTTTGAACACTGCATCCGAAGCCGTGTGGAAGAAGGGAATCCTAAAAAACGACGTCTACAACTGACATAATGACTTTCGACGACGAGATTTCTGAACACAGAATTAACAGTGCTATCATTTATTGTCGCTTGTTCCTTCTTTTTTCTAAAAGTGGAAAATGAAATAAAAACTGCATATCTATATTCAGCTACCATCACGTAATGTAACATTTTGCAATGTACAAAAATATGTATGGTTTCCTATACCTCGAGTTATGCGCATGGAGCCGATCCGGCTCCGCCATGTGCGCATGACTCGATGGTGGACACACGTTGTAAGGAATTATGGTTGCATAAATTCCTTGTAATTACTTTTCATGAAATATTATTATTATTATATATGAAGTCATAATTAACAGTATATTGTAGAAATGCAGTAGTCAAGCTAGAAGCATAGCTTGGTGTCCTTAAACCAGTTACAACCAGTTGTCCGAGTTCGCATAGTTCTTGGATGAGTAGGAGCTTGACCACTGAGATGGCCGTAGGTAAGAGATACCAGCTCCTTATTAGTTAGTGCAGAGGTGCACTAGACCTGACGCTGACCAATAGAATGGCCAGGCGCATAGCAAGAGAGCGAAGTAGCGAGTATAAAAAGATAGAGTAGTGCGCGAGAAAAGAAGAAAAAGGGAGAGCACGCACGCACCATGTAACTTCACGTCTGGCGCCCACGGAGCCAGGCCAGTTAGACAATTGTATTGACTTCTGTATTATGCTGTCTGTATTAAAGTTCTTGAAACGAACACTTGGAAAAGTCTTCTGCAAATGATTGAGTAATTAGAATCTCTCTCCGTGAGTATCTGATTTCTAATGGACAGTGACACTGTGGCTGATCTGAATAGGTCATGGCTAACTGTCTAGGGGGTCAGTACGGAGGGGGAATATTGCGTTACGTGCCCAAGATTAGAACACCGAGTCTACGACTATACAACAAGAGGCAGATGTGGATTGATCACGAGTAAATCAGTAGACCGGCCAATTCTAACAACGTGACGATATATAATGCCCTCTTCATAAGTAGGCAAAACTGCGTGTTATGCTCCTCTTTGGCTTTGCATGTCCTCAATCAGGGGTGAAGTTGACTGTGGTTACCGTTTCCGTCGTCTTTTTCTTCCTCTTTTCTTTCCTCACTTTTCTCACGCTATACGTTTTCAATCAACAATCTCCATTTGCATCTATACTTATTTTGCTGTTAGTCTGGGCCTGTTGCTGTCTTATAGCCATTTCTTCATTTCCCATACTTTCCACGGGACCGGCCGACTTACTCAAAAAATTATCTTTACGTACGGGTGGCTGGCAACATACCATGCATATTAATCGCAAGGTGCAATACAGTTCTGCAAGTAGCAAATTGTTCTCGTGTTTTGTTCAGCCTTCAGTATCGACAGCTTAGGCTACTTTCTCGAACTATAATCGTTATGATACCATTTAAATTAACATAACCACGTGTCCACGTGTAAATTACATAGATTAATAATATTT
Source organism: Ridgeia piscesae (assembly GCA_025642075.2). Taxonomy (NCBI): domain Eukaryota; kingdom Metazoa; phylum Annelida; class Polychaeta; order Sabellida; family Siboglinidae; genus Ridgeia; species Ridgeia piscesae. The sequence goes on from JAODUO010000435.1 coordinate 13,906, forward strand.
ATGTACTATTAGTACCAAAAATGGTACGTATACGTAGAACTAAAATAATTCATGTCAAATTTGTCGTATAACGCTGCCCTTTGCAGTCACATATATTTGGGGTAAATTAATGTATGTAGGATATTGTTGGTCTATTCACATGTAATCTTGCACATGCATAAATTTAATGTAGAGAACATAATATACAAGGATGAGGCAAGAACATGCACATAGACTGGACGTAACACAGACGTCATTCTTCGTCGACAATGGTGTAGCTCATAGTATTTCGATGGCTGGGTGTTAAAAATATTCTTCTGGTAAACGGCTGGCGTTAAAAAATTGAATATATGTGGAAATTGTTACTTTTATTTATATTAACTCTATTTGGTGTACGCCACGAAACCGTTGCCTTTTTTGCCCATTAAAATCATCACTTACAGACGCATCTATGCATGGTTAATTCAATTGTATATTTAAAGCTTTGGTTTGCTTTATTGCATTGTTCAGTTTCAAGCAATTCTTCTGTCTGGAAAATTGAAGCAGTGAACTGGGGACTGATTTGTGAACAAGCCGATGTCGCGCAGTGTCCGTAGAGGTTCAGTTGAAATGTGAGCGGCCCCGGTGCCGGATGTAATGGCATCTCCTCCTCGTCGTCTCCCTCATCCTCGCACACTTTGATAATAATTTATATTCTAATTCAATAATTCGACCAATCAGATAAATACCCGATACGGGTATTTTGTGAGCTTTCATCCGACGACAAAACATGTTCCGGCCAGTCGCTGTAATTATAGCACGTAAAAACAACGGTGGCGTGAACAATTTGTGTGGTCGCTGCATGACTCGCAGGTAGTCGCGGGTACATTTTAATTAGAAACAATCCGTACCTATAGGAAAGCGGTCGTTCAAGACGGGTGTGGTCGCTCATTGCAGAATTCGCACAAGACAGGTTTTCCTGTATGTGCATGCAAATCCCGGAAAAAAGCAGTATACACTGTCATGTGTTGTATTCAAATGATGGAAATGCTAAAATACTTACAGGGCGTAGCCTTACATCCATGCAGACAGTGTCTGAATGTAGGCCTACGACATGTGCATGTCTACATGAGACCGTGTCGTATTCTTTCTAATAAAAATAAAAGTTGTTAACTAGACACTATGTGTTGCGTGTGTACGTGTGTGTGAACGTGGCTAATGAATCAGTGCTGTCTGGTCAAGCACTGGCTCTTAGGGGCTAATGAACTGGTCAAACAGTCAACCAGTGAAGTGGGTGTAGTGACCCAATGTTTGTGCCCTTGTCTTTCTGACCAGCACTGGTTGACCAAACTGTGACAAAAGCCCGTCTCAACAAATGTCTCACAGGCAAAAACCCTAAATATAGATACGTACAAAGTATACTGATTATACAGAATGTATATGCTGCTATTTTGTGCAAATGTGAGGGGTGGTGTGTGTGTGTGTGTGTGTGTGTGTGTGCGTGCGTGCGTGCGTGCGTGCGTGCGTGCGTGCGTGCGTGCGTGCGTGCGTGAGTGCGCGCGTATGTTATACCGGGGACACATAACACTATTTCTCGTACAAGGGCAAATTCTGTTATATTTATTTATAACATCCACTGCAAAAATAGAAATCTTTTATTTGTTTTATTCCGAATGGACCATTCACTTATATAATTGTCCACCCACATCCATTTGCATGTTTAGTAGTGGATTTCTTATTTATAAATTAAGCCCCTTAATTAAGCATTAATTACCATAATTAATGGTGAAACATTACATACATTGCCACTTTGTCATTACCAGCGAAAAGGATTAATACAGAGTTACAGTTATTAGTCATTAGTTGAGGTTAATGCATTTCATAATTGATACAAAGTCTTTGAACTGCGCGTATATCAAGTGCAAATGCGATCTGACCCCAGACGGCTGAATGGCCATGAAATGACGTCACTCATGAAAACAAATATGGCGGCAGTATGTTTTGATCAGGAACGTGCTGCTTGATTGTAAATACTTTGGCGACATTTATAGTTAGCAATGCCGTGGTACTTCCCTTGGTCCGATTCAATCAAGAAGAGGGCTTGCAGATATCTGTTACAGCACTATCTAGGTCACTTTTTCAAAGAAAAGTTGTCTCTCGAGCAACTAAGCGTCGATTTGTACAATGGACGAGGAACGATCCAAGAAGTGCTACTGGACGTTGTGGTAAGACGTAAAACAAGTTAGATAAACATCACAAAGAACACACATCCGTATGGACGTACTAGCATTTAGCTGTTAGTTTAAATGGGTGCATGTGCAGATGCAACATTGGACAGTTGCCTTTTAATGTGCTTTCATTGAGAGCCCCTTCGGAATATGACACAACGTCAACAAAGACATCGTTATCATAACCATGCAAATACATATGTACATTTGACCCTAAGCCTAACTATAAATATCCTTGTGTGCTATGTGACCACCTGAAATGTATGGGCAGACGATATGTGATCTGATTAGAAACGTTATGGAACAAGTTTAAGCCATAGGCCCTAAATTTCATGTTTTTAGCAAACCTACTCAACTAAAATCACTGACCAGTTAAGTTCACTTTCAGTTTAGTTCTTATTCAAGCATACCATATATATCATTATAATAAGAATGATTATTCATAGTTTTTGACAATGGCAAAGTTGTTTTGATATTGGGCCTATATAATTAATAACATTTGCATACATAAGCAAATAATATGCATTGGTTTGGTGAGATCTCTTGTAAAATCATACTGAATACGACTTTTTATTATATCATGTCTACGATAAAATCCTTTAAGAATTGGTTCACAATAAAACAGTTATCTAATATCTATACATGACAAACATTTACACATGACAGACACATGACAATCACATACACAGGAAAATCACACACACATGACATACACTGACACATGACAGTCACATACACACGACTGTCTTGTACTACTACTAGCAATGAACAATCAGTGACATCGACAGTCACATCACTAACACATGAGCGACACTGACTTACAAGAGTCACCGACGTGTTATGCTGTTGTTTATCACAGTCCATCAATGAGGCGTTGGAGAACTTCAATGCCCCAGTGGAGGTTGTTGATGGCTTCATTGGCAACATTTCTGTGTCCATTCCGTGGTCAGCTCTTGTCAGTGACAACACTGTCATAGAGGTGCATAATCTTGAGTTGACCATCCAGTCCAAGCGACGTCCAGAACACACTGGTGAGTAGATACAGACATGGTATGGACTTGTACCCTCCATGTGAAAACCAAAACATTCATTATAAACATCCTTGTGTGCCAGGGTTATGTCAGTACCAACCTATGATACCCCGGAGTGTGGTTGGCCTCCGGTCATGTGATAGAATTCATTGTGATTTAAGCCACACTCTGCTCGTGTTACATGCCATGTTTAGGATATGATTGTGAATGGGTGATTGTCGTGGCATTCCCATTGGTCATGTATCTATCTTCAAACTGGCACTGTTCCTGCGGCTGATGCAGAAGTGACTCGTGTAGAAGTTGGTATAATTTCGTAGTTCGACTCCGTTCACATCCACAATTTGCGAAGATGATCAGCCAAGGGTACTGTAGTGCAGCGCTATGGTCCCGGGCTTGCAGGAATGATTGTAAATGTTTTCTGCAATTTGTCAATTTAAAATAATTCATTCACATATTTATTAGCACATGCATTGAACGGAGAAATAGAAATGATCAGCCTAATTATGTATATTTCCATCTGAGACAAGCGAGATATTTTATCCATGAATGCCATGATTATGCCTAAGGGTGAGGAATTTTTCTATTGGGAAACATGTTGTGGACATAACATAGTCAAATTATAGACATAAAGACTAAGACAAAGAAGGGGAACTAGATTGATTGTTTGAAGCTGTCCCTAGATGATACTTATACAAAACAAGAGAGAGGAAAGCAGTTCAATCAGAGTTAGAAAGTTATGGAATAATCTATGGGAAGGACAGACTTGTAACTGTGCTAGATGAGAGCCTGTTTTAAATCACTCAGTTTGAAGTGCTGGGGAATTTCTTTACAACCATAATCTGTAAACCTTGTAAAGCCATCTTGGCAGGGACTAGCCAGGAAGTCAAAAGGCACTTGTTCTGTGATGTGAAAGAAGCATGCTAGAGAAAAGTGCATAGCTTTATGCGGAGACCCATCCACCTGTCATTTGGGCGGGTAAAAACCTTTGTGGTCGGGTAAAAAATGAAGGCGGAAAAAAGGTCTTCCAAAACCATAGATATTGTCAGTTATGTCTCAAAAGTGTTTGTTTGTAGTCCACCATTTGAGGTCACCAAACACATTTAAAGTTTATAAACTGTTAACATCCATGTGTCCACTAAAACATGTGTGACTGGCACTAATTTGATCCTGCATAAAGCCCTGCAGTTGGGTGAGCAACAACCCCGTGATCAGTGGATATCTTTATCGAGAGACACATCCACCCAACTTTTTAATGGGTAAAAGCCTGTTTTTGATGAGTAGGAATTCAACTGGATGGGTATAAAATTAGGGTTCAAAACAGGTGTTCAGTTGGTAATTATGCTATGAAAATGGATGCCACATGGGTGTTTCTTGTTTATCTTAGTATACACATCTCAACTATTACTCATCCTACTGGCAGGTACCAGTAATAGTATGTCAGTGGGTCACTCACCAAATATTTGTATTGGTAAGAAATTTACACTGAATAAAGGCCTGGGTCTATGGCTGATTATGGTCAGAGTCTCAGTCCTCAGAATATATATATATATATATATATACAGTATATATATATATATATATATATATATATATATATATATATATATATATATATATATATATAATATATATATATGTATATATAATATGTATATTATTATGTATATATGCATATACATATGTGTATTGGTAGTTAAATATGATAAACTGTCAATACAAAATTATATTATATATTTGTTGTTAGTTAAAGTAATAAAATATATTCTGACACAACATTCTCAAATTAACATAACAAAAGAGCATATTTAAAGCATAAAAGGTGTGGCATTTTTCTAGATGGACAATGTCCAGGTGCGACCTTGGATTCAATGCTCAGTTCGATGACGACCAGTCTACAGCTCGCCCAGGAATGTCTCAAGGAGGAGCCCAGTGCTGGGGAGCAGCTCGCAGACGCTGCAAAACCATTTGAAGGACTCGAGATGTTTGCCCAGACCATCGAAGCAGGTCTGTGGGTGTCTTGAGTTTGTTATGACTCATTCTTATCAACATTGTCACTTTCAGGCGGGAAATACTGTCGTTTTCACTCATCCAGTGTACTTGATTTGTATATTATATTTTGCGTTAAAATTTTCATACATTTTACATCGCATGTTATTTTCATTTAGATAGTATTAACAGTAAGATTTTTGTTGTGATTTTCAGACGAGGCCAGTCTGTGGACAGGGCACTTTGTGGGTTTTAATGATTTTGCCATTTTGTTTAACCAAAAAGGTTAGGTTGAGAAGGATGTTTCCTGTTTTTCATGAATACTTTCCCCTTTTAATGCGCATGTTCCTGCTTCTAAATGAACATACATTGATGACTCTACCAACTTCACAATGTAAAAAGTTATTTAAAATGGAATTAGAGGATTAATTGCAATTGTTCCACCCAACAATGATTGGTTATTTGATTATAATTACCTTTACTCATATAATTATATTTAATTTCAGGCTTCATTATTTGCATCTTTTGCAGTGGTCACTCGGTGAAAGTGTCATTCATTGACACAATAGTTCGACTGGAGCATCTTCCACGAGAGGCAAAGACCGGTGCTGCAATCGAATTTAGGATAGGAAGGTCGGTATCTGTAATGTTTACTAAATTACTTGCTTGCAAATTATCATTATTATTATTTGTGGATGATTGTGAATTATGAAAAAGTTGTATTTTGTAAATTTTACAGGTGTCCAAAACGATAAGTATCCAAACATATACTGTTATTATGGCATATACATTTTAACTGCACTCTAACGTAAATCAGTCAGTGTTTACTTAAACAAACTCAATTAATGTGCTACATTTCTCTGATATCTCTGGGACCCTTAGATCATCCGTTTCCAAACAACGTTTTGTTCCCAAACTAATCTCAGTATTGGCAAACGTGTTTTCTCTGTAGGTGCGCCAACAATCTGGAATCAACTCCCTATTACAATTAAATCTTCTGAAACCATAGCCACCTTTCGTAAAAAAAGTATTTGTTTGAAATGGCTTTTCCTGCGGTTCCATGTTACCATGGCAACTTTTACCTGTCCCCGTTTATGATAACGCCAAATGATTTTGTTTGTTGCGCCTCTGAGCTTGAATTTTCAAGGATACCGGTGCTATAGAAGTGTAACAATTATTATTATTATTTACTATTATTTACATCACAAGCATGTGTAGTTAGTTTTGTTTTGTTGTTGTTCCAGAATTGACTACTATGACGACCAGGCCATGGAGACAAGTGAGGCGGGGGACGGAGCAGTCGCAGGGGCGAAGAATGTCTACGAACCTGCAGCAATCGCCCTCAAGAACATCCGCATGTACGAGGTGACAATCTGGTGCGAGGAGTTCCCAGAATACAACAGGACATTCTGCAAGACCTCGTCATCCGACAGCTCGTCGCCAAGAAACTACACGGTAAGCTGCCGTGAAACAAAGTCATCCTTGCTCAGATGGCACCAAACTTCGTAGTATCATGAATTATGCAATAACTGATCTATTTAAACATGGATAATCACCACGATGACCTTGAACATGAAATATAATGACCTTGAACTTTGCAGACTCCCGACACCCCGTTGTCCCCGCTGTTCTCGCCGCTCGGTTGCACCGTCCCAGAATTCCCTGCAGCATCATCGGCCAGTCTGCCGAGCCTCAGTGGTGTGGGGGGTGCACGGTCTCCGAAGGAGACGGAACCAATCAAGATAGCAGTGCTGAGGGGAAGGCATGAGGTGAAACTGAAGATAAAGCAGAGTGAAGCGTTGCATGGACCAAAGGTGATGACGGCTTTTCTTCCTGTGGTCATTTTATTACGTTTCTGTCAGACATATGTATTTTTTCCGTTTTTTTTATTGTTTCATGAATGTTACATAAGGCGTAATTGGAATTTGATTGATAACAGATGAAATGCTACAATTGTAATTTACTATATTTCTTTATTAATTTGCTAATTACAACAATTCTTACAGTTGATTTTTCCACAAACTTTTCCTGAATAAATCTCTTCCACTGTAAGTAAGTCTCATGCATTGTAAATAAGTGTCTTTGTATTGAAATGGTAAAATTACGTGCAAAACATTTAACATCTTTAGAAGTGACCTCACCAGTACTGTCTACTGCGCAGGTAAAATCATCTTATTTTAAACTAACTTTATTACTAGTTTACTTAGTCAACTTTCTGGACAGTGTGAAGACGACAATGATAGCAGTAATTTAGTTTTACCCAGAAAATTTAATATCCCAATTGTTTGACAGTTGGAGGTGGACGGACATTTTGGGGCTATCAACGTACACCTGTCTCCCAGACAAGTTCACTTACTCATTGAGATTGTCAAGGGACTCTCGATGCCAGGTGAGAATAACTGATTCAACTCACTTTTAATTTGATTAGTTACTATTTCATTACATTGCATGTGCTGTATGGAGTGAAGGTCTATTGACATTTTGTTTACTCGGTTTACATAACAACTGATTATCATGCAACTTGAACATTTATTTGAACTATAATCAAGTTTGTTCTTCATTAAATGTTATGGTTTTTCTATGGACGTTTTTTTTCAATGTACCGGTACATACAGTTAGGAGAATTTACCCAAAAAATTAATATATGTTTGACATTCTCCAACATTATGTACTAACATTATTTGAAATAATTTGAAAAAGGTAATAAAATTATTCATTCAGTGAAATTTTCCATTGGTTAAAACTGAGTTATCGAGTAGAGTATGAAACATGATGTACAATTACAGGAGATCATTTTACTATGATAATGAGCTCATGGACATTTTCAAATTAAAAAAACCATGTCTGTATTAATGAGGATAATATTTCCATGACACCAGTGAAGACGTCCCAATGGCATGCACCGGTGTTATTAGTTTGCACTATACCAAGATCACCGTTATGGAACAAACCAATTTTAAAGAGCAATGATTTGCTCTTTAAAATGAATTCATAAGATTCTTTGTGAAATGGCTCCCTGTAGTTATGAACATAATAACAATGAGAGCATTTTTAAAGCACCATGGCTCCAGGGTTCTGACATTTACAAAAATGACTCGCAGAGTTGCAGAGAGAGTTTAAAATTAAGAGTACTAACATTGTTTGAAATAATTTGAAAAAACTAATAAAATAATAGATTTTTTATTAACAAATACCAACACAAGAGTGAAATTTCCATTGGTTAAAACTGAGTTATTCAGTAGAGTTTAGAAAGTGTAAAATATTTGAGTTATCAAACATATATTTTAAAATAAGTTTATTTTCCAGAATAATAACCGTTTTTTTTGTAAATTCTCCTAACTGAATGTACACTGAAAAAGCCATCCACGAAAAACCATGACATTTAATGAAGAATGTGGAGAGAGTTGTAAACAAAGATTCTTATGCCGAGTCTGATCACCCGGTGTTTACATATTTTCATGTTCTTCTGTCTCGAAGGAGATACCATTGCATAAAATGCAAAACGGCTCGCTACAGCAGGTGTGTTGTGCCTGTGGCAATTAGAATGTTAAATAAGTGATGTTGATGCCAACGACTTTGCTTTTTGCGTTTCATCTGTATTTTGTGACAATCTCGTTTTACATATTTTAGATGCGATCATGAGTTGTACGATGTATATTCTTTTGTAAAAATTATTTTAGTGAATTTAATTGGATTCAGCAAATAGCCTTTGATCGAAGAAAGTCATGCAATGATGTTGGTTACGCAGGAGTGGGTGAGGATGGGGGGACACACGTTGGAGGCTACAGAGCTGGCAGCAAACCCATGCAGAGCGATGACTTCCACAGGGTCGAACAGGAACTCGCCAAACAGTTGCATCATGGGAAGGGGTCTGGAGCGACACAACGACTGCCGTCATGGCAAGGCTCGGAGGACGCCATGTTGCTCCAGTCACTCGGTGTGTAACTGTGTATATAGAAATGGTTGTGCCACTAAATTTGAATTGGTTGCTTGCTCATATCAGGGAGGTGTCTGTACTGGATGTATCGTTTTTATCAGAGTTTTGCTTGATTGTATGAACTTCCTTCTAGACAATGTATACAGATTTTTAAAAACTTTATTAATTAAACATACACACTCTTCAGCTAACTTGATAAAAGTTAAATTACCTAGACTGTTCACGTATTAATTTGAACATTGTAAAAGTTGGTTCATGAAGGAATGAAGCATTTTATGGAAACCTCCGAGTTGTGAATTTTGTGTGTACAAATGATGAGCACTTGCTGCGAACATGCACCATATTGGCATGTCGACTAAAGTTAGGTAAAAGAGCATTTAGGTGTCGTGGAATTAGTTGCATCATGAATTGTTCCTGTTGTAGATGACACAGACGATGAAGACATGTACTTCGACTTCTGTCCCAGTCGTCATTCCGGCCTCTCCAGCATGGAGAGCTCCTGCTCTAGCAACATCACCATCTCTTCCACTCGGTCAACAGGTGAGTGTTGCCATGACAACCAGCGACATGCATATGATAAGTTGACACTGCTGGTGTGAAGGAACAAGGACTTTGTTTCAGTTCAACTCCAGAAGTGGTTTTGAGAGATTTTGAGCAATCAGAACTGGAATTGAGAGAACTGAAATTTGTTCTTGGTTTCTTGTGCTTTGGCAGCTGTTTTTAGTAATTGCCTGATAATATGCTACAATGCCAGAGTAAATAAAATAATGTTCATGTCATCGCTTCCGATCTCTTTGTTCCTCTGTCATCAACGTGTTACATGTATGCCCATGTTTGCATTGGAAAATCATCCATTGAATTGATATGGAATTGAATTTAGTGTCCGTGTTGTTCTGATTTTCCAAGTTCCATATTGAACACATTTTTAGAGGTATCACCCCACATGGAATGGGATCTCAGGGCAATGATATTTTGTCAAGGATGGCAATAAACAGCATATTAATTATGTTAAGGTTTTCAAGGTTATTCCACTCATCCAGTTATATCATATATCATATCACATCACATATCACATCACATCACATCACATCACATCACATCACATCACATCACATCACATCACATCACATCACATCACATCACATCAATCACATCACATCACATATCACATATCATATCATATCATATCATATCATATCATATCATATCATATCATATCATATCATATATTATCATATATTATCATATATTATCATATATTATCATATCATCATAAATAACGCTACTAAATGGTGGTAAAGTGATAATTATTGTGTCACAATAATATTGTTTTCTACTGTCTGTATCTGAATTTGTCTCATGCAGTTGGCCCAGTGACAAGTCAGCCTAGGAGACAGTCGTCCCGTCACCCTGGCAGTGCACCTACGGCAAAGGCAAAACAGAAATCTGCAAAACACAAAGGTACATGGATGTCAGTCGTTTCTGCCCAAGTTATCAGCAAGGTCAATACGTGAATGTTTCTGGGTGATTTCTGTGCACAGTTATCACGTTCATTAGCTGTATAAATTATAGTGAAACAGCAAAAATCTGAAGGATATATCTGAAGGTTAAGGCTGTGTTTGCAACAAGATTGACTGAAAATTTGATTATGTAAATATCTTGACAGCCCTTATTGCCTAGTTGTTTTTATATGTCTATTCCAGTAAAATATTATATATATATATATATATATATATATGTATATGTATATGTATATATATATATATGAAGCTAAGTTTGGCAACTTCTTACAGAAAACGGATATTATACTTGTATGCATAATAAAGCAAGTTGTTGATTCACAGAGACAATCCGTAAACTGCTGGACGATCCAACGGCTGAACTGATGCGATACCGCCTAAAACTCAGCTTTATGTCAGTCGTCATTCTCCATGAGGACCCACCAGCGACACCTGGTGACAGACTCGATGTTGGCCAGACTTCGGCCGAGAAATTAAAGTCACTAGTTGAAGCTTACTACGGGCGAGTCGAAGGAATCGTAACATCGGGGATGGGCACGGAGCTGTCTGAACTGAGGAAGCAGTTCTCACAAGCCTGTCGTCATGATCATATCTGGTGAGACACTTCAGTTTTACCCTCATTATTTCTTGCCGGTCTGTCATCATGATCCCTTTAATTTAATAGAACAGTCACTGATTCTGACAAAGAAACCTTTAATGGCGCAATGGCTCAGGGGTAGAGCTTTGGACTCTTGACTAAGAAAACCCGGGTTCGAATCCTGCGCTGCGGTGTTAAAACCTTCGGCAAGTTTTGTCACTCTACATTACACCAGTTCACTCAGCTGTATAAATGAGTTACTGGCTATAGACAGTGGTGGATATGTTTACGAGCAGCCTTTGCGCATTAATTGTAGCATATGGCTGGATGCTTCCCAGAGACGTTGAGATGGTGTTTGGTTGAACAGGTCTGTAAAGTGTAAAGCGCTTTGAATAGTCCTGAGGACTGGATACTGTGCTGTGTAAGAATGGACCTCTTTTTTAATAGAATGGTCACTGATACTGACATATGTTGATTGACCCTGAGAGAGGACCTTTGATAAAATGTCCAATGATACTGACATAGGACCTTTAATAGAATGTTCATGGATAATACTGCCTGAGAAAGGACTTAATAGAATGTCCATTGATATTGAGAAGTGATATTTAATAACATATCACCAAATATTGAGAAAGGACCTTTAATAATAAGTCATGTTCGCTGATATTGATAGAGGCTTTTTAGTAAGTGCCTTAAAATTTAGAAAGGACCTTTAGTAACACTTTCACTGATATTGAGAATAGACCTTATTCATCGATACTTAGAAAGGACCATTAATAGAATGTTTCCAATATTGAGAAAAGACCTTAAATAATATGCCCACTGGTACTGACAATTCGCCATAAGAAAAACATTCACTGTTAATGAAAAAGGACATTTAATAGAATATCCACTGATACTGAGAAAGGACCTTTAACAAAATGTCCCAGGATATTGACAAAAGGACCTTTAAATAAAAGTCATGCCTACTGATATTGTGGAAAGGACATTTATTAACAAGTCCCTTAAGAGTGGTACTGATAAAGGACCTTTACCCCTGGTAGTAACACTTTCACTGATGTTGAGAAAAACCTTTAATAACCTATTCATTGAGATTTAGAAAGAATCTGTAATAGAATGTTCACCGATATTGAGAAAAGACCCTAAATAACATGTCAACTGGTCCTGAGAAATGACCTTTAGTAAAACATTCACTGATTTTGAGAACAGACCTATAATAGAATGTCCACATGTACAGAGGTAGGAACTTCAATGGAATGTTCATAGATAATAATAAGAAAGGACCTTTAGTAGTGGGGAGCGGTGGTCGCGCGGTAGAGTGCCGGACTGTCAATCGAGGGACGGTGGTTCAATCCCACCTACAGCCGTTTCGAAACTTAGGCAATTTCTTCACCCCACATTTGCCTGTGTCTTTCGGAAGACACTAAAAGCCGGTGGTCCCTTCTGTCTGGTGTCTATGCCAGGGGAAGTAAAAGATCCCACACAGGGGGTAAATGTGTAACCTGTATAGTGGACTCACACATTCTAGAGAAGAACAACTCCTGCGTTAGCCCAAGTTTGGGCTGTTTGGAGGTAATCACTTGAGACCTTGAGTAGAATGTCCACTGCTACTGAGGAAGGCCCACTAATACCCTCGATGTCCTCTGTCACCAGCCTCCTGTGTAAGCCAGTGACCGTGGAATGCAACCAAAAGACCACCTCACAAATGGACAGTGTCAGTAGTGACATCACAGTGGGCAGTGCGGAGCTGGTCGAGGCAGTCTTTGACCGCTTGACCATGGGTTTATATCGCTGCAAAGACGACGTCCCAACACCAGAGTACTGTGAGGTGAGTGGTAGTTGTTTAGTTGTTGTAATTTAGCTGTTGTAATGACTAAATAGAAAGTTAATAGGTACACAGATGTCAGAGGCACAGTTTTATGTGTATTCGCGTAGGTAAATTATATAAATTATCTTGTCCAGTTGTCTCGCAAACCCTTTTCTGCACTAGGATGTATGTGATGGTATATGCATTGTCTTAAAAACTGTTAAAAACTATTGGTGTTAAAACCATGAAAAGATGTTTACAATTTGAAATTACAGATAACGATATTTGTCATTGGTCACTGTAAATCAGCCAAGAAGACTTGTTTTATGTTTACCATTTAGCAACTGCTGCCACATCCACAGGATCTGTCATTCACCCCCCCCCTTCTGTTGCTCCCTCACTTATGCACTTGTCCAATCAGTGTGTCCAGCTCACATTAATCTTCTTAATCCCTGAAACTTCCCCCCACTGTCTCACACTAACTTCCTCCCTCAGTCCCTCCCACTGTCTCACACTAACCTCCTCCCTCAGTTCCTCCCACTGTCTCACACTAACCTCCTCCCTCAGTTCCTCCCACTGTCTCACACTAACTTCCTCCCTCAGTTCCTCCCACTGTCTCACACTAACTTCCTCCCTCAGTTCCTCCCACTGTCTCACACTAACCTCCTCCCTCAGTTCCTCCCACTGTCTCACACTAACCTCCTCCCTCAGTTCCTCCCACTGTCTCACACTAACTTCCTCCCTCGGTTCCTCCCACTGTCTCACACTAACCTCCTCCCTCAGTTCCTCCCACTGTCTCACACTAACTTCCTCCCTCGGTTCCTCCCACTGTCTCACACTAACCTCCTCCCTCAGTTCCTCCCACTGTCTCACACTAACTTCCTCCCTCAGTTCCTCCCACTGTCTCACACTAACCTCCTCCCTCAGTTCCTCCCACTGTCTCACACTAACTTCCTCCCTCAGTTCCTCCCACTGTCTCACACTAACTTCCTCCCTCAGTTCCTCCCACTGTCTCACACTAACCTCCTCCCTCAGTTCCTCCCACTGTCTCACACTAACCTCCTCCCTCAGTTCCTCCCACTGTCTCACACTAACTTCCTCCCTCAGTTCCTCCCACTGTCTCACACTAACTTCCTCCCTCAGTTCCTCCCACTGTCTCACACTAACCTCCTCCCTCAGTTCCTCCCACTGTCTCACACTAACTTCCTCCCTCAGTTCCTCCCACTGTCTCACACTAACCTCCTCCCTCAGTTCATCCCACTGTCTCACACTAACTTCCTCCCTCAGTTCCTCCCACTGTCTCACACTAACCTCCTCCCTCAGTTCCTCCCACTGTCTCACACTAACCTCCTCCCTCAGTTCCTCCCACTGTCTCACACTAACTTCCTCCCTCGGTTCCTCTCACTGTCTCACACTGACTTCCTCCCTCAGTTCCTCCCACTGTCTCACACTAACTTCCTCCCTCAGTTCCTCCCACTGTCTCACACTCACTTCCTCCCTCAGTTCCTCCCACTGTCTCACACTAACTTCCTCTCTCAGTTCCTCCCACTGTCTCACACTAACCTCCTCCCTCAGTTCCTCCCACTGTCTCACACTAACTTCCTCTCTCAGTTCCTCCCACTGTCTCACACTAACTTCCTCCCTCAGTTCCTCCCACTGTCTCACACTAACTTCCTCCCTCAGTTCCTCCCACTGTCTCAAACTAACCTCCTCCCTCAGTTCCTCCCACTGTCTCACACTAACCTCCTCCCTCAGTTCCTCCCATCTTCACTTGTCTCCCACAGTTCTGTTCGCCAGTTGGTTTCTTTATAACCCGGTTGATTTTGAAGATCTGTGTATCTTCAGCCATTGTTGTAGAGCTTCACATGTACATTGATATGAAGCACAAACTAAGAGTTCTTCCTTTTGGGTTTCCGAGACATGTAAATATATAATGTGTTTTTCTTAGCACAAACTAAGAATTCTGAGACATGTAAATTTAAGGTGTTATTCTTAGGGCAAACTAAGTGTTCTTTTTGTTGCGTTTCCAAGACATGTACATATAAAATGTTATTCTTAGCACAAACTAAGTCCTTCCTTTTGGGTTACCAAGTCCCGTAAATATAAAATGTTTTTTTAGCACAAACTAAGACTCCTTCGTTTTGGATTTCCAAGACCTATAAATATAAGATGTTATTCTATGTTAACATAAACTTGTTGTTCTCTATTTTAACACTAACTTTCAAGTCTGTAACTGCATCGTCTCCCCAGCACAGAGGTCCACTGGCTTCTTTCAATGTCCACTGGCTTCGGTGGACCATAGGCTTCTGATCTATATGCTAAAAAACAATAAATTATTTATGTTTTTTAGTGGATGAATTGTTTGGTTAAATTTCGTCCAGTCACCAAGCCCTTATATTCAGTTTAATGGGAATTGTTATCAACTGCACCCGGTACCTTAATGACCACTGGAGAAATTGGCAGGTCAGTGTAGTGGATGTAATGGCAGTAGCAGCTACGGTACTCGTGCACATCACACGGTAACTAACTTGCTAATTTCTCTTAGATGCAGCATTATCAGTAAGTAATGACTCCCTTGTATTCCTGTCAATAGCAACTTCAAATGCAGCAAAAACAACCTCACACATCGCTCAAACCACGTTTTCGTGCCACTTATGTCAAAACGGACCGTTTTTCAATTAGGAATCAGACCACATTTGCCTTTTCCATAGGCGACCATTATAACGTTTCCTTCATTTCCTACTAATCTTGATGAGATCTGTTATTCACAATTTCACAGCATATTTACCCTCCATAGACAGAAGTTCTGTGACAAATTCGTGAACTTCTCATACCTCAGGCTGCCACAAACTTCTTTCCAACCTTAAACACCTCCATTTCTGCTTGAACCACCCACGGATTGCCCCTGATTACATCACCAAGCAAAATGACAACTGTATTAATACGCGGAAATCCACCGACTGACAGCTGTCGTAATTTGACCGCTCTGATGCCACGCTGCAAGAAAACATCATTTCTAATCACTCCACACTACATATATGCTCACAGAAATTCAGACAACCTGCAAAACGCTGCTTTTATAGGGTACTCTTTGGTCTGGTAATGACAGACGAGCACCTTATTGTGGTCTTACATCAGTCGTTTATTCAGGTTTTATGGTGATTTATTAGTCATTCCCCAGGTGGCAGCACTGTATGGCTGATATCTGCTGCATGAAATACTGCAAAACCAGAAACTAAATCTAAATGGCCACCACAGTGAGTTTAACTCTTAAATACTGTAATGGGGGCAATTGATGTTCTTGGCATGTACACATGTGTGAACTAGTGTTATAAAATATAGTTTAAAATGGCAGAGTTTTAAACATCCAGCTAACGAGAATTCAATCTTCACAGTTTGTCTGATTGAAAATGCTTAAATGCAATGTTGACTCAATTTGTTAACAACATATTTACAGTCATTTTACATCAAATAGAACCACGATTGGCTTGTTTAGTATTTTTCAGTGACAAACCAGTGCTAGTTCTGTCTCTTGAGTTACTTATTAAAATTAATACTGATCCATTTTATTTGTTGTACTACCTGTTGTACCAATGGTGGTTATTAATGTTGGCCTCTAGACTTGGACCTGTTAATTAATCTAGTGACCATTTCACTAAGATAAAGAGCTCTTTAAAAAGCATCCTTAAACAAAAAAACTGATTTTAAAGTGCAAAATCGGGTTTAAGCGTTCTTAACAATGTTAGTGAAATGGGCCCCTGGTGTGCCTCACTAAATTCCACCAGTCTGTCTTCAATTAGAATAGCCTGTCTCAGTCAGTCACTGATTTCTGGCTAAGGGGCTTTGTAAATATAACAACTTTCCAATAATCCAAAACAGATTTTGATGTTGGTGGGTGGTTGAAGGGTGAAGGGTCCATTTGGAATAAAAAAGGAAAACATGATATTTATTTTATGTGTTTATTTAATTATTAGCTTAACATAATTTTTTTAATATGTAATTTATCATTTTAAAGGGCATTTTAGATATATTTATTTATTTACTTATTTATTTATTAGCTTAACATAATTTTTAAAGAGATAATGTCTAATTTTAAAGGACATCTGAGATATATTATTTATTTATTAGATCAAAATAAAAATTCATTTTAAAGAACGTTTTATATATATATGTATATATATATATATATATATATATATATATATATATATATATATATATATATATATATATATATATATAGTCACATAGTGCCTATAATAACAATTATATAATAAAAAAAATATACAAATATATATATATACATATATATAATATATATATATATATAATGTGTTCTGGTGTTGAGTCACATAGTGCCTATAACATTATAATAATAAAAGAAATATATATATATATATATATATATATATATATATATATATTTGTATATTTCTTTTTATTATATAATTTTTATTATAGGCACTATGTGACTCAACACCAGAACACATTCCTATTTAACATGAAATGTATTTGCATTTTGGAAATGGCAAATAAAGCTTTATTATAATTATTACTTGATACTCCACAGTGAACACAAAATGTGGGTGTAGTCTATTCATTTTGTACATTTTCAATGGTGCCTGTATGCTTGTAGTTAGTTTCTGATATGATACTGACCATTCTTTACAATTGCAACAATTGGCACCCTGCCTGTATATACCCCATAATTACTTTAACAACTCCGTCACTTGAAAACATTACCGTTTTTGCAGATGATGGGGTGGGTGGTGTCATTCAACCGTCCACATTTGCTTTGGTTATTGGAATTTTTGTATTAGAAGTAATAAGGCTCAAGAAGATGACTATGTGTTATATTAATAGCATGAAATTAGTGGAACATCATTGTGTCGTAACATTTATGCGTATACTTTGCATTTTGTTCTTCCTCTTGCTGTGAAATATTTAAACCAACTCCTGCTGAGATCTGTAGAGAGCAATGGATCAGGGGTAGAGCTTTGGACTCTCGACTACGAGAACTGGGTTCGAATCCTGTGCTGCAGTGTTAAAACCTTGGGCAAGTTTTTTCATGCTACATTGCTCCAGTTCACTCTGCTGTATAAATGAGTATCTGGCTATAGACAGTGGTGGATATATGTACGAGAAGCCTTCGCGCATTAATTGTAGCATATGGCTGGATGGTTCCCAGAGAAGCCGAGATGGTGTCTGAGTGAACAGGTCTGTCAGGGAAGTAAAGTGTAAAGCGCTTTGAACGGTCCTGGGGACTGGATACTGCGCTATATAACAACTTGCCTTTTTTGTTTACTGGTGAGATTTCTGAAAAGATATCTGACACACATGTCATTGATAGTGGGTTTATTACAAACAGTTGAAAGATCAGCTAGTAGCAAATATATAGAACAGGTTGATCAACAAAACACGACTCATGCATTAAAAAATATTAATTAGCAAGTAGCGTTACACTCAATATCATACATCTGAATTATACAGCAGGCATCATTATGATTGGCTAAATTATTTTTGTACATAACCTATAATGATATGCTGTTGTATGACACTCAATTGTTTGGCTGCTTCGACTGCACTATGATTGCATAATCAGTAATTGCCAAAGAGCTCCCTGAACCCAAGTTCAGTAAATGTACATGTATTTATTTATGTACTTGAGAGGTAAATTCTAGTTCAAGTACCATGTCTGACGGTGACGCTAACCCCATGTACACATCGTGGCACTTGTAAAAACCCTTATGTCATGAACTGTGTCATGTAATGTCACTATGGAACACTGACGCTGTGTGACATCAAGTCCATGCCTATGTGCCACAGTTCACTCAGTCGGAATGGCCCAGTTTCGCTGGTCTGTACTTTGTGTGACAACGCTGCCACCCATTCAGTCGTTATTTATACCCTGACACAAGGCCCTTGTTGCTAGTGCACCGTGGGTGACCTATGCTGACCTCCACGTCTCACAAAGCCTGCAACTCCTGTATTCACCTCCGCTCTGTCTGAATACTGCATATGAAGTATGTACCACATTTACCATTGGCATTGATTATGCAACACTCAACTTTAAACTGTAAAATGATGGCTGCATAGTTCCCTCTCGATACTGCATATCAAATATCATATACACTACTAATTATGCAGTATCCAACTTTAAACTGTAAATTGATAGCCACTAGATCATACACCGTTGTATCTTGTTTAGTTATGCTTTAACTTAATCACACATGCAGCATACTAGAGCTGAAAACTAGTATTTCTTTTGTGCATATTTACTTAGAAATTATGACTGTTTTATCAAATTATCTAGTCATAATTTCTAACGACTTTCAAAATATGGAATGCGTAACATTATCTAGAATCAATACCCACACAGATATTCACACTGGTATGTATGTACACACTCAGTATACAATGTAATATGAATCCATAGTTGTAGTAAATTTTTTTATCTAATCACACATATTCAAAATACGTATGTTTATAATTCATATGTTACGTTTTCACTACTGCATCATTTTTGGTAAATGCGTTGTGAGTTGTTTTGTTTATTTTCTGTGGTTCTTGAAAGTAAATATTTACAGTATGAACGTTGTTATACAAGACTGTGTACATATCTCACTCAAACATAGCATTACAAAAATATATTTACAAAATATATCACCTACATGTGACTAAATTATGTAAGTCAGTTTTTCACTACAAATTTTGCTAGCCATTCTTGTAAAGTTCTAATTAAAGCCTGTCTGACCTAGTTTACCCTATGACTAAATAAGTCCTTTAACATGACAACGTAATCATTATTACTATATACACCAAATGCATTGTCAGACCACAAGCCTAATTAATATACATTCATTATTCTCATTATGGAATATATTATATCCGTCTTTCTTTGGCACACATGTGTGTATTAAAGAAAGACGTCTTTCAGTAGTCATAGCAAATACTCCCACGATCCGTGTGATAACTATTGACAGCTGCACGAGTTGTTTATATATATTCTTCAGTTGGAATACTATCGGCAGGAATTTCAAAGTATATGTGTGGATCTTGTTCATCCCGCAGTGAGACGGGGTTCAGGTATCCATCGGTCGTCGTGTTTCTCGGCGGAAGTTCTGGAACGTAGCGTTGACTGGTGTCGCTGGTTCTCGACGTGTTCGGACACTCTCGGGGCTGGGTGAGAACGCTGAGGATACGATCGCGTTCCTCTTGCGAGAATCCTTCCAGCTTTTTCTCCAGCTGTATGTTACTCTGATTATCGATGTCCATCGTGTTTGTTTTTGGTTTTGAGAACCGCCGCGAGTTGTATCCGACGCGTGCCCGTGGCAAGCCGGCGCTGTCGGGTGATGTCGAAAAGAACGACGGTTCGCGTCGGCGTCGGTACCGCACGATCAGCATGACGATGACGGCGACGATGACGATTAACACAAGCACGCCGAGAATTGATCCAAGGATGATTTGCATGCGGGACGAGTCCTCGGCAGTGACGTGCATCGCGGGAACTTTGGTCGTTACGTCTTCACATGCTTTCTGGCTCTGTCTGTCATTAGAGCCACTGTACCATAGAATCACACAGACCATGTACGGGGTGCTGGCTTCGAGTCCTGTCACCGGGCAGTATCTCACATTCGGTGGGTACTTAGTTTTCTTTTCGGCGGTGTTTCTGTGTTAAGCACCTGGTGTTCAACTGAGAAACCGGTGATTCCCTCAGTGCCGTTGACGAACCATGTCACTGTTATTGATGTGTCTTTGACGTCGGTGATGTTGATGAATAGCGTTGCAGGTGAGACTTGGTGCGGCGTCAGTGTAGTAGTTGTCGTTGACTCCGCCTTATGTGTTGTTGTCGTCGTACTTCTTAGGTCTTGACATGTCGTTGGCGTCGACGTCGATGAATCACATGTCAAGTCATTTATCGACAGTTTCCGAAACAGCACATCTGCATGCTCTGAGGGTGAGGCACATTTCCATGTGATGGCTAGCAGCAGAAATGGAGTGTTGTATTCCTCCTCAACCCATTTTCGCAGCCAGCGAAGGCGACAGTCGCAGTTTAAAGGATTCGCCTTCAGCTCTATTGTTGCGAGATTGTCAAACTGATAAAACACGCATTTATCCAGCGACATGATCTGATTGTTGCTCAAATCGATTGATTTCAGACTGGTCTGTAGACCATTCAGGGCTGGCTGCGACACACCTGTAATGCTATTGTAGCTCAGGTCCAACGTGGCTATCGAATTGAGACGAAGAAACGTAGAATCTGGCACGTTATCAATGTCGTTGTTTGCAAGTTTTAGTGCCTGCAACCCAACCAGGCTGTGCACAGCTGGCCAGTTGCTTGTTGAGAACTTCACTTTGTTTAAATTCAGCATCTTCAGTGAATTTTCAAGTCCACCGAACGTGTACGCATTAAGCACTCCAGATAAATCGGGTTGTTCGTCTAGGTGCAACTCCTCCAAGACATGCAGTTGTTCAAATGCACCCGACTCAATTTCGGCGATATGGTTTTCGGCAAACTTCAAGATCTTCACCGAATCGTCCAATCCGAGGAACATGGATTTCTTGATATTGCTGAGGTTATTCTTGGTGAAGTCTGCCTCTTCGAGATATTTCATGCTTGCGAATAATCCAGACGGTATGTTTGTGACTCCGTTGTAAGCCAGATCGAGTACTCTCAGCTGACCAAGTTGCATCAGTGGTAGGATCTCTCTGTCCTGTAAGTGATTCCTCTGGAGCCGCAACTGTAGGAGAGTATTGGTTAACGCTGTGAATCCTTTTTCTTGGATTGATCTAACACCATTGCTGGCAAGATCGAGTTTTGTCAGTTTCGCCACACCATCGAAATCACCTGACTTGATGGTGCCAATCTGATTCCCTGCAAGATTTAGACTTGCAAGGTTCTGTAATGATGCAATGGCTGCGGTAGGAACCGAAGTCAGTGCATTTGCCAGCAGATTTAACTCTACGAGAGTCGATTGCTGATTGGTTAGATCACTACTCGTTATGTCAACGAGCCCACACGATTCGAGCATTAGGATTTGCAATTTCGACAGACCTGCCAGTGCAGTATCTGGCAGTGATGTCACTGCAAAACCTTTCAGCTCAAGATGCTGCAAGTTCACAAGCGGTGACAGTGCCGAGGAGGGAAACTGTGTCATTTGATTGACGTGCAGAACTAGTTTGGTAGTAAGGCCACCCAATCCACTGAACGCTCCCGAATCAATCGTGCTTATCGGATTCTTCGACAAGTCAAGATGCTTGATTTTCAGTCCCTTAAATGCATCGTTCGGTAATGAGTCGATATTGTTGTCTGCTAATGTTAACTCATCATATGTCGTGTCATCAGTTTTGAATTTCGGGATCGCAGTCAAGCCTCGGCCATTGCATCGGACTATGTATCGGCCTTTATTGATCTGACATGAGCAGTCGGAGCTCGGACACGCCCATACGACGGAAAGTTTACACAGGAGCGTCAGTGCCAGCAGTGACACGGAGACAGTAGAGTGTGGTTGTTTATGAGGCTTCATCGTAGCGAGGTGTGACGAAAACTGAAATAAAAGAAGCATTTTAAGTTACCGATTGTTCGCCCTGTAAGAAGAACCATTAGTTCATTCACGAACAATGAATCGTTAGTCATGTAATGATTGATTTATTGTGTCATTTGATTTCATGTCTGAACGTTTCTTCTGGACTTTTAACAAATGTGTGTTTGCTGTATGCAATTCCAGTAATTTAGAATTGGTAACTACCAATACACACACACCGTAACGATTCTTATTAATGACTTCTTGTCTATTTTTTCGATATTTCCTGTTTGTCATTAAAACACACAATTTTTTTTTAATAAATCTTTTGTTTAGAATTTCCCATTTGTAATTAAAGTACAATTAGGGGATTTATATAAATAAAAAACAGTGCAAGCTTTATAGAGTAGATTACATTTATTATTTTTGGTAATTAACTTCCGGAAACCGTCCACTTTTCACAACAAAAGTATCCCCGTTATATGCTGCTAGTTCCTTTAAGCTTGAACTTGGCTCACTATTGAACTGGCTGTGTAACTGTAGATGTAAACATCTAACAATGTCAGGAAATGTAAAACAACATAATTAGTTATATAATAGAATTATAGACAGTGACACAGTCAGCCGGGAACATAAATTATCATTGCAAATGCTAACAAACAATTCACCAAAAGATATTGTTCTTTGAGCTCTTAAGATAGACCAGTAGTCCCAGTTCAGTGACCAACTACCTGGTACCTGGTAAACGTAGGAATGTGTCACTTCAACTTTCTATGTAAATGACACTGTTGTTCATATTCGCAAGGTTTTCTAGTAAACTACTATTGTACTTGCAAAATGGTTAGGTTTTGTTAATACTTCTAGATGCACAGACCCACAGGCACAACTCTTGTTATCCTTTTAAAAAACGGTCACAAATGGTAGTTTAACTGAAAAAGTAACTTTAAAGAATATTAATCGGTGTGGTTTTAGTGAGTGAGAAAGTGTCACAGTGAAGGGCCAAGCACCAAGCCATGTGTGTGTGACACAGTGTTTGTGTCAATGCTGTGTAGCCACAGACAAACAACTAGAGCCGAGTTTGTTTGATTTGTCAGGTAATTGTTGATCTGGCGAGTTAGTGAATGGTTTGTATTGGTAGGGTTGTACTTTGATGTGTATAACTCACTACAGTTCCTATCCTGTAGTTATGACATCATCTACTGTTGAAAATCAAATCTGTGAGGTTAGGAGGAATGCTGTGCTATTGTTATGGTTATTAATTTAGTTTAATGTTAGATAATTTTGTAAATACACTGTATTGATAATAGTACAGTAAAGTATTCTTCAGGTTAGTTGTTAAATGCACAAACTTTGGTTTCTTCGCTTGTGTTGTGAAATTGTGTGAGATGTATCTATGCTAATAAATGTTTACTGCCAAAATTTGCTTTTGTAAGCCACAGTTTAGAAATAATATATGTGGGAAGCAAGATGAACCTGACATCTGTGGTGAGATATTTTAATTTAACAAATTAATTTTGTTTTTATGTGGTTCTTTAAGAAATCAAAGCAATGCGGATGTTGGAATAAATATAAATAAGGTTCATAATAAGTGAATCTCAGTTGAAGTGGATAGTCTTAGGTGGAAACTACATTTACAAACTGCAATTAATGGTGTCATCTTATTAATTGTGTGTAATAATTATCTAATATACTGTGTGTATATATATATATATATATATATATATATATATATATATATATATATATATATATATATATAAGCAGTGTCTGTAATTTACAGCTTCACATACATTAATGATGTAAATGACAATCTACTTTAGAATTAACAGAAGCTGACAGCGTGCTTGCTCATACAGTACCAGGATTTTACCTGCACACACTTGGCCATGCTGTACTAGAATGTCAATGGTTTGCCCTGATTTGGGTCAGAGTCATTTGCCTAATGTCTGATGTAGTCCACAAACATCTGAACCAGTCTGTCCGGCATATGTTGTTAGACAGTGACAAGAAACCTACCTTTGGTCGGTAGTGGAGGGGTGTAACTGTCAACGTTGTGTAGAAATCCTGTCCGTGTGTGTAACTGTGCATGTGTGTGTAACACAGCCGTAAGGTAGACGCGTATCTGACACTTGTTGTCACGCCTCATGAACGCGGGTCTGCTTTTACCTGTATGAGTCACACACTGGAGACAGCATAGGAAACAGCCGTGCCATATATGGGCATAAGAGGTCGGAGGTCATCGAGCACTGGAATGCAAATGGTCTCGCTTTTGTGTGACCGCTGGCTGCAGTGTGTGCGTCTGGGCGGAGTTATTTATTTTCTCCATGAAATGGTGTGTGTTAGCGGGATAATGATTGGAGGCATTGGACCGGAAAATCACCTGCCCAATCACCTGCCCTGGCTTATGTAGGACACTGACTTTTCCAGAAGTCCACCTGGAGGTTCACACTAGAAGCTGTGGCCAGAGAAATCAATAATGACCTATGTGTACACTGTTGTTTATCCGAGGCTGCAATTTGCATGATAGACATCTAGTTGATACCTGTGTATAGCCAGTGCATGTGTGCATGCTGCTTATTATACCAGTCTGCTTGCATAACATTTACAACTGGCATTCTCCCATGCATTTTATGGTGTTTTGTTTATGCATGTTGTGTATATAATCTATTTTCTTATAGGAAACATTGGAAATGAGTGTCTAAATAAAGTTATTATTTGTTGTGTCGTACTTGTTTGTCACTTCACGTCATAACTCAACTTACCCTGTCTCCAAGTAACAATAATGTGATTTAATTTGACATAACGTTTAGGATAACTGTTAGTTACAAAAACAACAACAATAATAAAATAAATATTCAGAGAATGCACGCATTGAACTTGGTTATATCGGATCATCTGGTCACTGTGTCACTGTATGTTGTCACAGGCGATTGTCATATCTGCTCCACTTCTATCAGATATCAGCTCCATTTCTATCAGATATCAGCTCCATTTCTATCAGATATCTGCTCAGTCTGATATCTGCTCCAGTTGTAGCGGGTATAAAATATGAAGCACAAAGCACAAAATGTGTGCATTAAAAATATGTGCAATAGATCATCATTTGGCATTGGCTAAAAGAGTGCTGTGTTTGACAGGTGAAAGTAGAACGTGATGGGGTAAACTTTGTACTACTGGCAAGTCTGTTGAAGTGTTTACCAACTATCACAATGATAGTGCATAGTGGAATAACATTCATCCCACTTAGCTCTGATGGAAATGTACATTACAGTGAAAGTGCCAGTGAATGTATGCACATGCCCATGCATGCATGTGCAGGCATGCTTGCTGTGTGTGTGGAGTCTGTCACTGTTTGTCTGTGTGTGTTTGTTATTATTTGGAAGCATTTATAAAGCGCCATGTATCCGGGTTAAAAACCTGTTAAAAGGCGCTAAGATGTTTATATTTGCATATCTTAAGGCCAGACTTATTTTATTGTTTTTTACTGTTTGGATAGATGGGCTAATGAATCAGTGCTGTCTGGTCAAGCACTAACCCTCAGGGGCTAATGAACTGGTCAAGCAGTCAACCAGTGAAGTGGGTGTAGTGACCCAATGTTTGTGCCCTTATGGTTGGTCTTTCTGACCAGCACTGGTTGACCAAACTGTGACAAATGCCCGTCTCAACAAATGTCTCACAGGCAGAAACTCTAAATATAGATACTTACAAAGTACTGATTACAGAATGTATTGCTACTATTTTGTGCATATGTGGGGGGTGAGTGTGTGTGTGTGTGTGCGTGCGTGCGTGCGTGAGTGCGTGCGCGCGCGTGTGCACGTGTGTGTGCATCTCTCTGTGCTTGTGTGTGTGCATGTGTGTGTACGTGCGCATGTGTGTGCATGCATACTTTTGAAGAGTGTTTTGAGTGTCTGACAGTTGCCCTGTGGACATTTGTCCAAAGGTCAAATAAAAAGTGGACACGTGCCCTATGATAAACACAATACATAAAAGTCATTTCTGATAACTGTGTAATATTTAACAGGAACTATTTAACCATCACCCTGTTATTCATGTAAAAATGTTGTCAATGAGCAACTGTCTACATTTTCATATGACCACTGGTCAACTGTCCACTGGACAACTAGCTGTATGTACACTGCTGTTGCGTATGACAGACCACTGTTGCATAAGTACATTAAGTAAAGTTTTTAATATTCTAACTGTATATAGCAGAACATCATATAAAATAATAACTATAATTGGTTGTACTCAGAAACAATTATTTTGGTGACTTGCCCAGACAGATAGACCAGTAGGTCATTAGACATGTAAGCGATGGTGGTGGGAACTAACTGGTCTGTGCATGTGTGTAATAGTGCACTGGTATTGAGAAGGACACTTCCTGTTGGCACTGTCAACAAAGTTACAGCATCTGTCAACATGTGTAATTAGTCCTGGTGTTTGATGTCAGCCATTTGTCCACTTGGGATATTGATTCTCTCTTATCCTTCTTGTTTCCCCCTCTCCCTCTCCCTCTCCCTCTCCCTCTCCCTCTCCCTCTCCCTCTCCCTCTCCCTCTCCCTCTCCCTCTCCCTCCCTCTCCCTCTCCCTCTCCCTCTCCCACTGTCCCCATCTCCCCCTCTCTCCCACTCCCCCATCTCTCTCACCCTCTCCTTTTCCCTCTCCCTATCCCCTCCATTAAAATATCTTGACCTGTGCCAGTCTTAGCAATGACCACACACACACTCGAGTTGACCACAGATCCACAGGACATCCTGGTGACAATCTGCCTACCTTGGTACTTATCAATGTCAACTCTGCTGTTTATTTCACCCCAAGTCCCAATACATCTGATTTAACACTGCTAAATGTGAACATCAACAGCCAGTGATACCAGTGCACAGAGCAGGACTGCACTCAGAGGTTATATTTGATAATCTCACCGGCACACAGCACTTGATCATTGTACTGCGTATGATATCACATGCGAAGGAAATAAACCACTTCCACCCGAGACGTGAGTCCTCTCAAGATTCTGTACCAATGAAACATGACGACAGCTGAGTCACCACTGTCATGAATGAACACAAGAGTCAACCACGACAAAGTGATACATATCCAGTCAACCACAGTAACTGCCTGCTTGACAGTTGTTCATTTCCTATGGTAATCAGCCTAAGACAGTGACACAAAGAGACCTCATTACACCAGACAAGAAACTTACATGAAATCTCCAAATACTTCCCCTGATGAAATTAAATTTCCGCTGCATCATGTGATATGACACCAAACATTTCACTTTCATTTTTAGGTAAATCTATAGAAAGCCACAACAAAAAACCTCCGAAACTATTTAGAACGTAAGAACTCAACACTAATTATGTGGATATGGACACAATTACAGTTTTTAAATCATGTAAAAATCATTTCAATAAAATAAAATATAAATATTTTAACATCTAGCTGTACATAAGGTATACTGTCAAAGCATGGCTATGTGGACATGTTGTTAACCATATCAGTTCTGTGAGAGCCTGGCCATAAGAAATAGTCTTGCCAGTGTATTACCAATAGCTTCTTGTGTTACTGGTGTTAATTACCTGTAGCTCAGTTAAAACAAGACGCATTGCATTGGGAACAGTTGGGTTTTTAAGGATGTTTTGTGAATGCCGTTATGAACAAACACATGGTATGAATTAAGAGGTCTGACACCCAGATGATTTCTGTGAATCTGTAACTCTACCAGTGACTCATTGTGTTCAAAAATAATTGATATTGGTTGATATGTCTTATCAATTTATTTATTTTATCCATTCAATTTTTATTTTTTTTATTTTCAAATGGTGTTTATCTACATGTATATTGTATGAATTACATATTTATTATAAAATCATATATATATATATATATATATATATATATATATATATATATATATATATATATGCTAACTATATTTTTACTGTTATACTACACTTTTACACTTATCTAACTTATAACCTTATTTAGTTTTTATCTACTCATTGTTTAACATATTTACTTTTAAAGGCTTTTTATGTGTATGTATCAACTGTATGTTTTTTTTACCTGAAATAAATGTATTCATATTCGTATTCATGTATCAGGTAACATGCCAACATATTGGTAGTCTTATTTTGCAGTGTAGGAAGTCAGACATCTGCCATTTTGTTTGGGTCCTGATGAATATAATGTTTTACTTTATTGGATGAAGTCACACAAAAAACGAAATAACACATTTTTACAAATGCTGTGTATTGTACCAAACATGTTGTATTATTTGAATTACAGGTGTATTCAAAAATTAGAAAAATTAAACTAACATTGTGGAAGACATTTCAAGTAAAATGGTGAATATTAGAAGTCTAATTATTTGTCAGGCAGAGAGAAAATAGTTTAAAAAATCATTGTGAGCCTGTCGGTTTGTGGCATGGCTGAAGGTATGAAGTGACCATCCCAACTGCCTGATTGTCGTCCCCCCATCACAGTTGACATATCACAGTAAGAACCCTTGAGGTCGTGTCATTCGTCCTGACCCCAAGTGACCCACGATTTTCACCCCCCTCACCCCCAACATAGTTACCAGAAACCCAAGATGGATATTCCGTTTACAAACACTAATGGCTGTGGTATGTATTTTGTGTGTGTCGTTTGCCACAATCGCTGTAGCAATATATTAACCATAACTTTTATCACAGAATCTGTAAATTATTTTTCCACGGTGCATGATTGTGTCCGCGTTAGTGCCATTTTACTGTCATGACCAAGTTTAATACCGGTAATCACGCTTATCAGCACTGGCAACATCAGAGTTATCATCTTATGTCAACACTACCCAAGTTGTTTCTATTTCTCTCTCCGCGTGTGTTGTAGTTGCTGACCTTCTCACAAGATGGCGTTGAACCAAACACGGCAATGTACAGCAGTCTGCAGTCGCTTGCGACTTCGTGTGTGCACGTTACAATCCAGACCATGACTCGGAAACATCAGGTGACCTAACTGTAATAAAAAAGGAGAATATTAATGTTCATATACAGTTGTGTTAATGTTTTCCACCGACATGGTTTGCGCCAAACTCAACAGGCTTATTCTAAAAAAGGAAACTAAAACTTTCTATATGACAAGAGCAATAAATGTATGCATACAAAGTTTCAAGGAAATAAAAACTGATATCACTTTATAACGATGATTGAAATGTTAATTTGCTATTATGTAAAAAGTAAGTTCTTATATGTTGCATTAACCGGCCCTCGGACTGACCAAGATCCTTTACACCTTAACTTCTGTCAGATCTGGTCAGTAGAACACCATCTCAACTTCTCAGCCATGCTGCAATTAATAGGCAAACATAGTTTGTACACAAATATCCACCACTAAGTTATAAAATATCTATACACAAAAAAAAATATCTATACACAAAACAAAAAAGTAGAAAGTAAAAAGAATAACAACGAAAAAAATTAATTTCTGTTTTTTTTATGTTTCAGATTAAGTTTAATTTTGAATAGTTTTTATAATAATATTATAATGTTATATGATAAAAGGCCTGAGAGCCAGGCAGCTTCTCTACCCTATTCCAAGGTAAGGCTGCCCAACATATAATTTTTCCAGGGACTAGTGAAGGGCCCACAAGTGCTGCCACCTCATGGTGCCTGGGTGGTTGAGGCTAATGCTAAGTACGAATGTACTTAATGTGATCTTGTCTCTGCTTTCAGTCTTCCAGAAGAGCATCTGTTGTTCCGAGCACAGAAGTTCTCGTGGAGCTGGCAAAATGCCAGTCGGAGCTTGACATCACCATCGTCGATCGCATCCATGAGTTGCTCAATCCACAACCCCTAGTGGAGAAACCCAGCATGAGTGGCATGTACTTCTCGGTGAATCCAACGTTCTACCAGGTGGTTATTTGTTCAAACGCAATGAAACTGTTATAGCGTCATGTTAGGAGCTTTAGTTTCGTATGCTGTATTGTTGTGGAAAACTTTGGGATTGTCTTAATTGCAAGGTGACTGCATTACGGAGGTGACCCAAAAATGTTCAACACTAGTGATATCTTTTTTGCAATGTTCTTTCCAGTGTTCTATAGTTGTAATATATTTTATATTGTAACAGATTTTCTATAAAAAAATTGTATTTAGCTATTCCCTGGTATGGCCTGTTACTGTATACATTATAATAATTATTATATGCTTTTAATAATTCTATGTTTTATTTGGTATAGCACCACATCTGGTATTGTTTGTGGCGATTCACAACATATTGAATAGATAAAATGGTAATAAAATAAATATGATTTTTTTAGTAGCAAGACGAATAAATAATAAATCGAATAAAATGTCTAAATAAAGAATTAGATAATTATATAAAAATAGTACTTATATATGTCATATTAGTTTCATTCTAGACGAATGCTGCCCTCCGGTAAAGCCAATTTAAATTAATTATATATATATATATATACAATGAATTTTCATGATTCACGGTTCATCATGTGTACCATTTTATATTAAATATTTTACTAAATTATTTATTATTATACATATTGTATAATTAATAATAATAGGGCAGCATTCTTCTAACCTAGTATGACAGATAGAAGAATCATGTCTTCAAACTGGCGTGGTTTGGTTCTTTCAGTCGGCGCAGAATTGTTTCCACCAAGCCCTTGATGATGACACCTCAACATCTGCCCACACGCTGGACATTAAAGTGACCAGTTCACTTTTTACCTGCTTTCTGAGGTCTGTTGGTCAAATTGATTCAGCACTTTAGTATAGCTCTGCAAAAACTGCAATTTATTATTCACATCATTATCCACCTGGGCATACTGTGTGAATTGTCACATGAAAGGTAATGTCTCCATAACCAGGTGTCAGAACTTCTGCAGACCTGCTTTAGTCTCTTAAAAAACAGCAGTCGGCCTGCGAGGAGTTCTTTTCTCTTCAGGGTCTATGTCTCCACTCCATATATATGTACGGGTTGGATGACTGCAGTAGGTCTTCTTATTTAGCATGTGTGGCAACTTGCTCTCACTCCACCTACCTGTTCACCACAGCATGTATATATATATATATATATATATATATATATATATATATATATATATATATATATATATGTGTGTATATATATATATATATATATATATATATATATATATATATATATATATATATATATATATATATATATATATATAATATATATATATATATATTATATATATATATATATATATATATATATATATATATATATATATTATATATATAATTTACTGCATTTAACCATTTCAGTCCTGGTCTGCTGTGACCCATGAATGTGCACAATGAATAAGGATGTTATATATTTTCGGAAAATACGACGAGTAGCAAGTAGAATTAGCTGTACTATATTACATTGACAGCACAGTATCCTGCCCCTCCTCAGGTTTTATGCTGTCACTTTCATCATCCCTGACATCCAAGTATCGATCATAAATACTCCCAATGTCGCGGTCAGTTTCGTTCCAAAGTTCACCAACATTGTAGATTTGGATAATCCATCATGAAAACTATGAAAATCTCCATAAACTGTTATTGAGCAATAATAAACTACAGCAATGATTCAATAAAAAATTTATTCAGCTTGGCTACTGTATATAACATGTGGCTCCACATAGTGGATAATTATGAATTAAAATCTTTTGAATGGCAGATTGCCAGAGCCTGAATAGCGGCCTACCGTACAGAAGTGTCACAAGGTGTGCGGTCACAAGATGAACATGCCATACGGAAATGTTAATAGTTATAATGTTCCACAGGTTCCCCGTTCCTGACTTGCGTGCGAGCCAAGGCATTGACAAGCCGTGGTGGCGCCGGTGTCTGCAAAAGGAGGTTCTCATTCTCAAGTTTAGTGACGTCGATGTCCACACCTGTGTCAATGCGTCATCACCCGTGTCGAAGGTCGAGGTGACATGCAAGGAGGTGCATGGTATGTTACCCGTGTTGGAAGACACTGAAATGATTTCCTCTCTGAAATTGTTAATTTGTGTTTATTTAGTGATTGCTCAAAGATTTGGTGTTGAATTATGTATGAAATTATTAATTAATTTGTGTGCTTATTCAGTGATTGCACAAAGATTTGATGTATGATATATAGTTCTAGGTAAATAATCTTATTCTTGAATCTGTGTAAACGTAATTATTTGTATTTATGTCTAGTTACGTTGTGTAAGTTTTAAAATAATGGTGCAAAATAGATTTGAACTTGTTGACAGATTTATTAGTTATTTGTTTGTTTATTTGATAGGATTATTTCAAACATCGCCAGAGCAGTGCCCAGTGTCTTTCTGCCGAATCAACTCCAAAGTCCATCCGCAACATGGAGGAGATGATGGATTTGATTGGCCGCAGTAAGTACAATGAACTTTCACCTTGTCGCTGTTATTATATATATATATATCACCAAACATCTTAATGATTCTTCAATGAAAGGATTTTTCATGCAGTGAAATTCAGACTCATCTGACAGGAATATTAACATATCCAGTATCCACTATGACATGCAATTGTTTTATTTTTATGAAACCATTAAATTGTTTTATTATCTCAGGATGGATTCAGCCAAATGTTTTAAAAGAATGGTCAGACTCTGTGTATTCTATCATAAGGTTATTACAAGATCAATCTTTTCATTTCGTGATTTTAACAAAAATTCACACACCTTTCTTAAACCGACAGCATTTATTACGTAAGCTGTTCAGTGACATGTTCACCCTCTACAACTCTGATTATTAGCAAATGTGAATCACATTTTGGCTAAATCAATGAGAAAGTGGTAATAAAACGTGTTAATTTTTGTGCATTTTCACATGGACAAATTTAACCACCACTTCACTTTCCATTTGCTCATTAACCTAAATCAACTCATTGTAACATGGCACAAGTTTTATGGTTTGCTTTAGTTGATTCGGTCTAGCGGGAGACATTTCAATAAGTTTCATGCTTTAGATACACAGTTTTGTTAATTAAAGAACATTTTCCTTTTAAAGAGATTCACTTACATATGCATAGTAATTGTGAACAAAGATCGTTAAAAAACAATTAATGATAGTTTAATTGTACCAGAAATACTTGGATTCAGGGCGCTGCCATCTTGAGACTTATGAGCATACATCACTGGCGCATGCATGTTCGAACATCCTGTGGCTGTCCAGTGGCTTATGTCACTGGTTCTGTGCGTCAAGATGACAGCGCCCTGAATCTAAGATAGCATGTTTTTGAAACTATAAAAATTAAACTATAACTAATTGTTTATTAACGATCTGTGTGCACAATGACTAGGCACAACCAATATATTATACATATGTAAGTTAATACTGTGATCCTCTCATTGATTGGAGTATCCCTTTAAAAGAACACCTGATTTAAGTTTTGAGAAGACGTTCATGCTGATGGTTGGCTGTTTAGGTTTGTGATAAAGGTCTTTCCCCAAGCCCATTCTTCAGTATTGGAGGAAGAATTGGACGACATGGATGAGTTGCTGATGCAGAATGATTCGTTAAACGGAGCATGTCAGTTCACGAAGCCACCTCCTTCGCCGTTCTCGTCCCGCAAAGTCATGTACGAGAACGAGGAGGTAAAATCTTTCCCATCTTCATTGCTTCTTTCTTCAGTTGGCCTGATGGAACTGTGGCTGATAGCTGTTTAAAACAATTGTACAAAATACTGTAAAATTTGTAAAACAAAACTGTGTTGTTATTATTATTAGGAAACATTTATAAAGCACCATGTATCTGGGTTAAAAACCTGCTCAAAGGTGTTAACAATATAAACTAAATACAATGTAAGTACATATATAAATATAACATATTGCAAAGAGATTAAAAAAAAAAAATCAGACAACAATACTGCACAAAAATACTTTCTTCCTCTGGACAAATCTACCGTAAAGTATGCATATTTAACAAAATGTCACTCGACCAGCATGTGGTTTTATGAGGGTTAAAGATAGTATGTGGGCTTCTCTCACTAGCCACACAGGTCTTTGTGGTCCTTAAGACTAGTGCGTAACTTCTCCATCTTGCTGTGTCAACAGCTACGCAGTTTGCTTTGTTCCAAGATGTCTGCCTTAGTTTTGCAAGTGGATCACTATATTGTTTTTGGACGACCCATTTATTCTGTAGCTGGTGATGTGTGTGTTGTAGCTGGTGACGCATGTGTTGTAGCTTGTGATGTGTGTGTGTGTTGTAGCTGGTGATGTGTGTGTGTGTTGTAGCTGGTGATGTGTGTGTGTTGTAGTTGGTGATGCGTGTGTTGTAGCAGGTGATGTGTGTGTGTTGTAGCTGCTGATGTGTGTGTGTTGTAGTTGGTGACATGTGTGTTGTAGCTGATGATGCATGTGTTGTAGCTGGTGATGCATGTGTTGTAGCTGGTGATGCGTGTGTTTTAGCTGGTGACGTGTGTGTTGTAACACATGACTCTTGTGATGCATGTGTTGTAGCTGGTGACGCATGTGTTGTAGCTGGTGACGCATGTGTTGTAGCTGGTAATGCGTGTGTTGTAGCTGGTGGTGTGTGTGTTGTAGCTGGTGATGCATGTGTTGTAGCTGGTGATGCGTGTGTTGTAGCTGGTGACGCATGTGTTGTAGCTGGTAATGTGTGTGTGTGTTGTAGCTGGTGGTGTGTGTGTGTGTGTGTGTGTGTGTGTGTGTGTGTGTGTTGTAGCTGGTGATGCGTGTGTTGTAGCTGGTGATGCATGTGTTGTAGCTGGTGATGCATGTGTTGTAGCTGGTGATGCGTGTGTTGTAGCTGGTGATGCGTGTGTTGTAGCTGGTGATGCGTGTGTTGTAGCTGGTGATGCGTGTGTTGTAGCTGGTGATGCGTGTGTTGTAGCTGGTGATGCGTGTGTTGTAGCTGGTGATGCGTGTGTTGTAGCTGGTGATGCGTGTGTTGTAGCTGGTGATGCGTGTGTTGTAGCTGGTGATGCGTGTGTTGTAGCTGGTGATGCCAGGAGACAGACAGGAGATGTCAGAGTTCCAAGACACGTCTGTTGCCAACACACGTATGCTGGTTGAGCTGACACTGCCCAACGTTGTGATTGTGATGCCGGACAAGGAGTTCTTTGAAGTCATCTACAACAGGTGAGATGTCAGACGATGCCTTTGGTTGCCGTCACTGCCAGAAACCTGTCACATGTTGAGACCCACTTTGTCAATCTTCTTCACACAAAGAAAGATCAATAGCAGGAGAAGAACTTATCATCAGGAAAGATGAGCACTGATGCGTGCACACGTGTCCACATACATGTGTGAACACACAGTGTACACACAGTACACATACATGTGTGCAACCACTACACAGGCATACATACATAGATGTATATATACACTCACGCAAACAGTGTACACACACATGCAAACCACATGTGCACACCACACATACCACACACATACACCCCCACACAGTCACACACACCCACACACACTACACACTCATATACACCATATAAACACACTACACACCCGTACACACCATACACACACACACCACACAGACACACACACACACACACACGCACACACTTACACACACTCACTCATACACACACGCATGCACACCACGCACCCATACACACTACACACTCATACACACCATACACACACACACCACACAGACACACACGCACACACACACACACACTCACTCATACACGCACGCACGCACGCACACACACCACGCACGCACGCACGCACACACATACACTAACAAAGACTGTGGAATTACTAAGCCATTTCCCATTGCTCCTATTACTCCCATTTCCCCCGCAGGATGCTGAATGACCTTGTGATCTGGGAGCCGGTCGCTCCTGCCCCCCTTCACACCATTGACCCCTACAGTCTCGCCCCCTCCATGGGGCTGGGCCTTGACCTAGCCAGTCAACTAGTCCAGCAACAACAGTCACAGCAGCAGCTCGAGATGTTCAGTCTGTGCAAGTCCAGTCTTCAGTACGGTAGGACGCTTTTTCTCATCACTTTTTAATGACTTTGTCAGTTGCAGGACATTTTCCTGCGAGGCTGAACATTTTTCACTTTGAATTTGTCCTTCCAAATAACACATAATTACAAACAAAGGTAGGTACACTTCCAGGCCTGTGCTAACTAGACTTACTATTTTACATTGCAAATGTTTATAGGGCTTATTCATTGTTAATGGTGAAAAATTCACTCATTTAAGGCATTTTGTTTTAATCCAATACAACCATTAAGTAGGTCATGATGCTTTAGATCTGTGATCATGTCTGATTGGTAAGTACTAAG
This sequence comes from Ridgeia piscesae, assembly GCA_025642075.2. Lineage (NCBI taxonomy): Eukaryota > Metazoa > Annelida > Polychaeta > Sabellida > Siboglinidae > Ridgeia > Ridgeia piscesae. The sequence goes on from JAODUO010000435.1 coordinate 50,766, forward strand.
CTACCAACCATTTATGTTTAAATAGTAACAGTGATGTCAGATTTGAATTTCTATATAAAATGTCCATATATATATATATATATATATATATATATATATATATATATATATATATATATATATATATATATGTATATATATATATATGTATATATATGTATATATATGTATATATATATATATAATATATATAGTGATGGTTTTTTTCTCTAAACACATTAAAGCAGAAAAAACAAATTATTACAAAAAAAAACATATCATGAAACCAGCTCAAAATGTTGATATGACCTTGACATTGATGACTTGTTTTTGCTCCACAGACTCAAGTTCGGACTCGGAGGATGGCTCCAGCCAGCATTACTCCATTGAAGAGCAGAAGGAGCGTTACCGACGGCGACAGCTCTTGGAGCGACAGCTCCAACAGAGCAAGATGTGTCTGAGTCTGAACATTGCCCAGGGCAGGGTCACTGGGTACATTCCGGCCAAGGTCAGTTTCCTGTCATTTTACAAAGTTATTTCTTGAATTAGAAACTAGTTTGTTTCAAGAACTGAGATGTCTTTCTTTGTAACTTTGGGAAAAGATTACTAGGAGGATATCTAAGAGCAGTACGTACAACTGCAACTAAGAGGAAATCTAGGAGCCATCCTAAGGCCTGGATACTGTGTTATGTACAAACACACAGCTTCTTTTTAGACCAATTGTAACATGTTCTAACGAAATGAGTCGTATGTCAGCGACCTTGATTTCGAGAAAACACTGTATAAACATGCAACGATGATTTTTGACGATTTTGACTTTTAATCACCAAAGTATACTTTAATATCTTTTCTGTCAATTGTCAATGCTTATTTCTCATTTGTAATACTATTTAGTACATTTTATAGCCTTTTTTGAAAACTACGTAACATTTCATGCATAAATTTCGTTAGTGGAACTCTGATTAGCTCAGAGCAGTGAGCACAGTCGCAGTGCGCACTCACTATCTGTAAACAAGCATGATCAATCGGGTCACTGCTAAAAAACATTGCTAAATACTCGGATTATGTTGTAATGATTTCAGTAAACAGCATGATATATCTTTGACAACAAACATAACTTAGGAGTTTATTTAAAAATCATAAAATGGAGAAATAGAAACAAAACGGCCGATTTTGGAATGACAACATACTCAATCATGAATGTGGCGTGTTCTAATGAAATGAGTCAGATATTATTTTTTTTAAACGAGATTGTCACATAATTGGAAAGAAGATATTATATTAAGCTTTCCAACGGTGTAAAAATCATGGACCTATCTCACACACAGCCAAAGTTATTGGACGCTGAACATGCCTGGGGAAAACACACTTGACGTTCGCAGTACCACACTGAACATACTGATTCCTTGACCCCTGCCGGCTGCATTAATTACTTTCAACAGCATAATGACACAATACCAAGGCTACAATGACAACTGTCATTGTATAGTTTACAAGCCAAAGAGAAAAGTGAGCAAGGAGAAGACGAAGAAAAAGATTACGGAAACGGTAACCATGGCAACCTCACCCCCGACAACAGGGATGCCAGAGGAGAACAACACCAATTATCTTTACAATTTGAATATAACTGACATTACGTTTATGTAATATAATTATTACATGGGTCTTGAACTACCAACACCCCACCCTCTACACACTGTACAACCCCTTTAAATGTAAACATTTTCGAGATGAAATAGATACTGAGGTCGTGACC
>JAODUO010000435.1:57500-167500 GCA_025642075.2 Ridgeia piscesae
CAGGTAGGGACCTCTATCTCTTCTCAGGTAGGGACCTCCATCTCTTCTCAGGTAGGGACCTCCATCTCTTCTCAGGTAGGGACCTCCATCTCTTCTCAGGTAGGGACCTCCATCTCTTCTCAGGTAGGGACCTCCATCTCTTCTCAGGTAGGGACCTCCATCTCTTCTCAGGTAGGGACCTCCATCTCTTCTCAGGTAGGGACCTCCATCTCTTCTCAGGTAGGGACCTCCATCTCTTCTCAGGTAGGGACCTCCATCTCTTCTCAGGTAGGGACCTCCATCTCTTCTCAGTAGGAACCTCCATCTCTTCTCAGGTAGGGACCTCTATCTCTTCTCAGGTAGGGACCTCTATCTCTTCTCAGGTAGGGACCTCCATTTCTTCTTCTCAGGTAGGGACCTCTATCTCTTCTCAGGTAGGGACCATCTCTTCTCAGGTAGGGACCTCCATCTCTTCTCAGGTAGGAACCTCCATCTCTTCTCAGGTAGGGACCTCCATCTCTTCTCAGGTAGGGACCTCTATCTCTTCTCAGGTAGGGACCATCTCTTCTCAGGTAGGGACCTCCATCTCTTCTCAGGTAGGAACCTCCATCTCTTCTCAGGTAGGGACCTCTATCTCTTCTCAGGTAGGGACCTCCATCTCTTCTCAGGTAGGAACCTCCACCTCTTCTCAGGTAGGGACCTCCATCTCTTCTCAGGTAGGAACCTCCACCTCTTCTCAGGTAGGGACCTCCATCTCTTCTCAGGTAGGAACCTCCATCTCTTCTCAGGTAGGACCTCCATCTCTTCTCAGGTAGGGACCTCCATCTCTTCTCAGGTAGGGACCTCCATCTCTTCTCAGGTAGGGACCTCCATCTCTTCTCAGGTAGGGACCCCATCTCTTCTCAGGTAGGGACCTCCATCTCTTCTCACGTAGGAACCTCCACCTCTTCTCAGGCAGGGACCTCCATCTCTTCTCAGGTAGGAACCTCCATCTCTTCTCAGGTAGGAACCTCCATCTCTTCTCAGGTAGGGACCTCCATCTCTTCTCAGGTAGGGACCTCCATCTCTTCTCAGGTAGGGACCTCCATCTCTTCTCAGGTAGGGACCTCCATCTCTTCTCAGGTAGGGACCTCCATCTCTTCTCAGGTAGGAACCTCCATCTCTTCTCAGGTAGGGACCTCCATCTCTTCTCAGGTAGGGACCTCCATCTCTTCTCAGGTAGGAACCTCCATCTCTTCTCAGGTAGGGACCTCCATCTCTTCTCAGGTATGCACCTCATTCCATGTGGATCATAGTTGCGCCATTGATACAGTATGGGACATTCAAATTAGAAAATTAACCAAGGTTCAAATACTGGATTGTGCGTGGCAGATTCGTTCATGCTACATTGATCCAGTTCGTGCAGCTGAATGCATGAGTATTCGGCTATAAACGTTGGTAGATATCTGTGTATACAAAATCTTTTAACAGTAATTGAGGCATGGCTGAATGCTTCCCAGAGCAGTCAAGATAGTGTTCACTGGAACAGGTATGTCTGGGAGTAAACTGTAGAACACTTTAAGTTATCTCGACACCATGCTGTATAAAAACGTTTCACGGTGGAACTAATTTGCTATACTTATTTGACTGTAATTTGTTTTTGAATATTAAACTTTTCGTTGAGTATGCAAAATAAACATGATGATTCAGGGGAACTCTTTTATCTCTGTTACTCTGCTATTATAACTTAATTGGACTGTGAGTAGTTTAGTGTAGATGTTTATTCTACTGAACATGATTAGATGGTAAAAACAATCATTGTCTCTTTGTTTATCGTCTGGAAAATATGTTTTGTAGATTTCTTATTGATGATGCAGCACTGTACATCTCAGACAAATGTGATGCGAAGGAGGTGGACCTGCGGAAAAGTACGTCTCATTCACTTCTTTCATTTTGAAGACATTACGCAGAAATACTAGAATTAGGAATTTGTCAGAAGCACACTCAGGATCTGTCACAACCATGCTCACCAACCTTAACCTCGACACATTAAATAATAGATGGTGCGACCAAAGACTAAAATTTATGTACCAAACTGTTAAATGATCTATCCCAGCCCTCCCCACTGAAACATTCTTCCGGCCCCAAAAAACAAACAAAAGGCACATTCAGCCTAAGCACTTCCCAGACCACGTATCCTCAAATTTTGTCCAACAACTAACAACCAACAACACCAGATGTTTTATAGTACATACAGCCCACACTGAACAATTTAAGAATTCATTTTTGTCAAAACAATAGTTGACTGGAACCAACTTAACGAGTCGCAAGTCCAAGCAGAAATAATATCTGATTTCAGCCGCCTGATCTGCAGCTCAAACACTCAATAACATGCGCACACACACCCCGTCGTATATAATAGCCACTATTGGCTCCTTACGACGTATCCCATTCAGATTCAGATTTCAAAGATGAACTGAAGTAACCGCTGGTATTCTTTTGATCATATATTTGTACCATGATGTATTTGTATGCGTAAATGTGTTCCTTGGATACTGTACTGGACTGTTGACAAATAATAGTTTTTTCTGACATGTCAACCAATTATAGAGAGCTGTACCAGTTGCGCCATCTGGTGTGTGTTTCAGACTACGTCTGTGTCGTTGACATTGGGATGTTTGAGCTGTCATTACGAACCAGCGATGGGCGAGATGTGGTAAGTCACATTGTAATAAGACATGAATCAGTTTTGTCAGTGACCGCCCATGTTCCAGTGGGCACAATCTATGAATAGGCTATTATGTGTTGAAATGTGAGATTTGCAGTTTATTTCTCCAGGAGACTGACTTGGGCTCAGTTGGACGCCTAACAAGTATTACTGAGTGCACATTTCATTTCTTTAATACCAAGTAAGACTTCTACTTAATCCGTGTAACTATTTGATATGACAAGTGTGTCGATCACATTCACCATTGCACGAGTTGATTTTAAAGTTACATGAAAGTATATTATTGTAAAGTAGCAGTTGTACAAATGTATTTGTGTGCATAATGTAATTGTCATTTCATGTGTGTATATCGTAAAGCTACTGCAAACACTGCACAAAAAACACCAGTAGGTTCATCAGTAAAATGGTGGATAAATACAGGTCCCCATGCATGCATGCGGGTCACATGCATGCATGTAGGTCACATTGCACATGTCTGCAAGTGTGCATCACATTTGCATGCATGACAATGGTATCTATCATTGTGAAATTCAAAACTGCAAACTGAACCTTAAAAATCCTCCCCTTACATACACACTTATGCAGGCTCAATTACGGTTCAGTGTTTTAATTGCCTCCTAGAAATACCCGAAGCTGGACTTACGGGCATCGAACAACATTGTCCACATCCGGACATGTGCTGACTCCTGCAGGGCACTGGCGTTACTACTCAACTACCTCGCCACTGATGGTGACCTTGCGACTACGCCCCGGAGCGAGTCTGAGACGAAGCTTAAGGTGTGTCATCTGAAATAATCACCCTTCTGAGATTGCTCTTTATTTGTACACTCATTCCTTGATGATGTTCCCACATAAAATGATTCTCCCAGAGTGATTCTTATTCAAAGTGTTGTTGACATCTTACAGTGAAGCTCAGTCTATTAACGTAACATACAAGATAGATGAATTCGTCACCGTGTCACGAAGCAATATTGGTGCCATCAGGTGTGAAATGGTGAAATTATCATCAAACACAATTCAAATAGAGTAGAAGAGAGATTCTGACTTGCTTCAATAATTCCCCTTTGTTTTGCCCCTTGTCCCATAAGGATCTTTATTCTTTCCACCTTTCCCTGTCCTTCAGTGCCTGCCGGGAGTCGACAAACTCCCACCCTGTCCACCTTCTTGCCCCCCTTTTGTCTCCCTCTTCCTCACCCTCCTGACTGTGCCCACAATACAGCTGTAGTGTGACTAGAGGACATGTGTCACCTGTCACCTGTCACGTGATGTTGACAGACAATGGCCAGCTCCAGCAGCAGTCTGTCAGACAGTCCCCACGTCAGTCAGACCCACCTCGACCATGTCCACAGTCTGATGGCAGACGCCATGAAGGAGTCCAACAGCTCCGACAGTGACACCGACAGCACAGGTGGGTGGGTGTGTGTGGGTTGGGTCGCATTTGGGTGGGTGGATGGATGGTTTTTGGGTGGGTTGATGGATGGTTTTTGGGTGGGTTGATGGATGGTTTTTGGGTGGGTTGATGGATGGTTTTTGGGTGGGTGGATGGGTTTTTGAATGGTGTCAATGGGTTGATTGTTTCGTTGGTTTATTATCAGTTTATTTTCCAATCTTTGTGCGTGCGTGCGTGCGTGCGTGCGTGCATGCGTGCATGCATGCATGCGTGTATGTGCACACTTGCATAAGCATGCACTTGATTGTAAACTTTGCTCATGTATGTTGTGCGTGAATAAGTAAGAAAATAATAACATGCTTTGTGACTCAACAAATAACATGTTTTGTGACTCAACAAATAACATGCTTTGTGACTCAACAAATAACATGCTTTGTGACTCAACAAATAACATGCTTTGTGACTCAACAAATAACATGCTTTGTGACTCAACAAATAACATGCTTTGTGACTCAACAAATAACATGCTTTGTGACTCAACAAATAACATGCTTTGTGACTCAACAAATAACATGCTTTGTGACTCAACAAATAACATGCTTTGTGACTCAACAAATAACATGCTTTGTGACTCAACAAATAACATGCTTTGTGACTCAACAAATAACATGCTTTGTGACTCAACAAATAACATGCTTTGTGACTCAACAAATAACATGCTTTGTGACTCAACAAATAACAAGTCTTGTCACTTCCCTGCAGACGCGTCTCACAATCCAGAATCGCTGGCCCCCACGGAGTTGTTCTTCTTTCCCGATGAACAACAGTCGACTGTGGCGCCCTCTTCTGTGAGGATCCCTGCAGCAGACCGGACAGTGACGCGATCGGAGACCACACGTCCAGTAGTAACCACAACCGAGAAGGGATGGCGGCCATCTCTGGACAGAGAGCCGTCAGATGACATCGCTGAGTACAGCGGGGACGACGAGTACTGCATCATTGACAGTCCAGGCATGGGAGTCATGGTGAGTCTGGCAGTCTTAGAGAGTCGAGGGGTGGTGAGGCATCTGACAGTCTTACAGAGTAGAGGAAGATGTGGCAGTCTTGGAGAGTATAAGGATGGTGAGGTATGTGGCAGTTTTAGAGTGTATAGGGATGGTGAGGTATATGGCAGTCTTAGGATAGCATCTTTCGTCATGTCAAGACGAAGTTCTGTGGATCAGACTGCCAAGGAAGGCTTGCCTTGAGAGATGCATCGACAACCCTTCAAACGATTCATCAGAACTCAGACATATCTCATTTGACTCTGTTTGCGCTAATGCAAATACATTCGATCATCTTATTCTGGGTCGCATATCTCACAAAGACGAACTTTAGAGTGTATAGGGATGGTAAGGTAAATGGCAGTCTTAGAGAGCATAGGAATGGTGAGGTATATGGCAGGCTTAGAGTGTATAGGGATGGTGAGGTATATCGCTGTCTTAGAGAGTATAGGGATGATGAGGTATATGGCAGTCTTAAAGAGTATATGGATGGTGAGGTATATGGCAGTCTTAGAGAGTACAGGGATGGTGAGGTATATGGCAGTCTTAGAGAGTACAATGTTGACGAGGCATCTGGTAGTCTTAGAGAGTACACGGATGGTGAGGCATCTGGCAGTCTTAGAGAGTACAGGGATGGTGAGGCATCTGGCAGTCTTAGAGAGTTCAGGGATGGTGAGGCATCTGGCAATCTTAGAGAGTACAGGGATGGTGAGGCATCTGGCAGTCTTAGAGAGTATAGGGATGGTAGGGCATCTGGCAGTTTTAGACAGTAGATGGATGGTGAGGCATCTGGCAAGTCTTAGAGAGTATATGGATGATGGGACATATGGCAGTCTTAGAAAGTACAGGGATGGTGATGCATCTGGCAGTTTGAGAGAGTTTAGGGATTGTGGGGCATCTGGCAGACTTTGAGAGTACAGGGATGGTGAGGCATATGGCAGTCTTAGAGAAAATAGGGATGGTGGAGCATCTGGCAGTCTTAGAGAGTACAGGGATGGTGAAGCATCTGACAGTCTTAGAGAGTACATGGATGGTGAGACATATGGCAGTCTTAGAGAGTACAGGGTTGGTGGGTCATCTGGCATTCTTAGATAGTACAGTGGTGGTGATGCATCTGGCAGTCTTAGATAGTACAGGGGTGGTGGGGCATTTGGCAGTCTTCTAAAGTAGATAGATGGTGATGTACCTGGCAGTCTTAGGGAGTACATGAATGGTGAAGTATCTACAACTCCTGGTGAGATAACTGTAGAATGGGGCAACATGGAAGTCATGGTGAGATAACTGGCAGTCTGGGGCAACTTGGGAGTCATCGTGAGATAACTGGTAGTCTGGGGCAACTTGGGAGTCATGGTGAGATAACTGGCAGTCTGGGGCAACTTGGGAGTCATGGTGAGATAACTGGCAGTCTGGGGCAACATGGGAGTCATGGTGAGATAACTGGCAGTCTGAGGGTACATGGAAGTCATGGTGAGATAACTGGCAGTCTGGGGCAACTTGGGAGTCATGGTGAGATAACTGGCAGTCTGAGGGTACATGGAAGTCATGGTGAGATAACTGGCAGTCTGGGGAAATTTGGGAGTCATGGTGAGATAACTGGCAGTCTGGGACAACTTGGGAGTCATGGTGAGATAACTGGCAGTCTGGGGCAACTTGGGAGTCATGGTGAGATAACTGACAGTCTGAGGGTACATGGAAGTCATGGTGAGATAACTGGCAGTCTGGGGCAACTTGGGAGTCATGGTGAGATAACTGACAGTCTGAGGGTACATGGAAGTCATGGTGAGATAACTGGCAGTCTGGGGCAACTTGGGAGTCATGGTGAGATAACTGACAGTCTGGGGTACATGGAAGTCATGGTGAGATAACTGGCAGTCTGGGGCAACTTGGGAGTCATGGTGAGATAACTGGCAGTCTGGGGCAACATGGGAGTCATGGTGAGATAACTGGTAGTCTGGGGCAACATGGTAGTCATGGTGAGATAACTGGTAGTCTGGGGCAACATGGTAGTCATGGTGAGATAACTGGTAGTCTGAGGCAACATGGGAGTCATGGTGAGATAACTGGTAGTCTGGGGCAACATGGTAGTCATGGTGAGATAACTGGTAGTCTGGGGCAACATGGTAGTCATGGTGAGATAACTGGTAGTCTGGGGCAACATGGTAGTCATGGTGAGATAACTGGTAGTCTGGGGCAACATGGTAGTCATGGTGAGATAACTGGCAGTCTGGGACAACATGGGAGTCATGGTGAGATAACTGGTAGTCTGGGGCAACATGGTAGTCATGGTGAGATAACTGGTAGTCTGGGGCAACATGGTAGTCATGGTGAGATAACTGGTAGTCTGGGGCAACATGGTAGTCATGGTGAGATAACTGGTAGTCTGGGGCAACATGGTAGTCATGGTGAGATAACTGGCAGTCTGGGACAACATGGGAGTCATGGTGAGATAACTGGTAGTCTGGGGCAACATGGTAGTCATGGTGAGATAACTGGTAGTCTGGGGCAACATGGTAGTCATGGTGAGATAACTGGCAGTCTGGGACAACTTGGGAGTCATGGTGAGATAACTGGTAGTCTGGGGCAACATGGTAGTCATGGTGAGATAACTGGCAGTCTGGGGCAACTTGGGAGTCATGGTGAGATAACTGGTAGTCTGGGGCAACATGGTAGTCATGGTGAGATAACTGTAGTCTGGGGCAACATGGTAGTCATGGTGAGATAACTGGTAGTCTGGGGCAACATGGTAGTCATGGTGAGATAACTGGTAGTCTGAGGCAACATGGTAGTCATGGTGAGATAACTGGTAGTCTGGGGCAACATGGTAGTCATGGTGAGATAACTGGTAGTCTGAGGCAACATGGTAGTCATGGTGAGATAACTGGCAGTCTGGGACAACATGGGAGTCATGGTGAGATAACTGGTAGTCTGGGGCAACATGGTAGTCATGGTGAGATAACTGGTAGTCTGGGGCAACATGGTAGTCATGGTGAGATAACTGGTAGTCTGGGGCAACTTGGGAGTCATGGTGAGATAACTGGTAGTCTGGGGCAACATGGTAGTCATGGTGAGATAACTGGTAGTCTGGGGCAACATGGTAGTCATGGTGAGATAACTGGTAGTCTGAGGCAACATGGTAGTCATGGTGAGATAACTGGTAGTCTGAGGCAACATGGTAGTCATGGTGAGATAACTGGTAGTCTGAGGCAACATGGGAGTCATGGTGAGATAACTGGTAGTCTGAGGCAACATGGGAGTCGTGGTGAGATAACTGGTAGTCTGGGGCAACATGGGAGTCATGGTGAGATAACTGGCAGTCTGGGACAACTTGGGAGTCATGGTGAGGTAACTGGCAGTCTGGGGCAACATGGTAGTCATGGTGAGATAACTGGTAGTCTGGGGCAACATGGTAGTCATGGTGAGATAACTGGTAGTCTGAGGCAACATGGGAGTCGTGGTGAGATAACTGGTAGTCTGGGGCAACATGGGAGTCATGGTGAGATAACTGGCAGTCTGGGACAACTTGGGAGTCATGGTGAGGTAACTGGCAGTCTGGGACAACATGGGAGTCATGGTGAGATAACTGGCAGTCTGGGACAACATGGGAGTCATCGTGAGATAACTGGTAGTCTGGGGCAACATGGTAGTCATGGTGAGATAACTGGTAGTCTGAGGCAACATGGGAGTCATGGTGAGATAACTGGCAGTCTGGGACAACTTGGGAGTCATGGTGAGGTAACTGGCAGTCTGGGACAACATGGGAGTCATCGTGAGATAACTGGTAGTCTGGGGCAACATGGTAGTCATGGTGAGATAACTGGTAGTCTGGGGCAACATGGTAGTCATGGTGAGATAACTGGCAGTCTGGGACAACTTGGGAGTCATGGTGAGGTAACTGGCAGTCTGGGACAACATGGGAGTCATCGTGAGATAACTGGTAGTCTGGGGCAACATGGTAGTCATGGTGAGATAACTGGTAGTCTGAGGCAACATGGGAGTCATGGTGAGATAACTGGCAGTCTGGGGCAACATGGGAGTCATGGTGAGATAACTGGCAGTCTGGGACAACATGGGAGTCATCGTGAGATAACTGGTAGTCTGGGGCAACATGGTAGTCATGGTGAGATAACTGGTAGTCTGAGGCAACATGGGAGTCATGGTGAGATAACTGGTAGTCTGGGGCAACATGGGAGTCATGGTGAGATAACTGGCAGTCTGAGACAACATGGGAGTCATGGTGAGATAACTGGCAGTCTGGGACAACATGGGAGTCATGGTGAGATAACTGGCAGTCTGGGGCAACATGGGAGTCATGGTGAGATAACTGGTAGTCTGGGGCAACATGGGAGTCATGGTGAGATAACTGGTAGTCTGAGGCAACATGGGAGTCATGGTGAGATAACTGGTAGTCTGAGGCAACATGGGAGTCATGGTGAGATAACTGGTAGTCTGAGGCAACATGGGAGTCATGGTGAGATAACTGGTAGTCTGAGACAACATGGGAGTCATGGTGAGATAACTGGTAGTCTGGGGCAACATGGTAGTCATGGTGAGATAACTGGCAGTCTGGGGCAACATGGGAGTCATGGTGAGATAACTGGCAGTCTGGGGCAACATGGTAGTCATGGTGAGATAACTGTTAGTCTGAGGCAACATGGGAGTCGTGGTGAGATAACTGGTAGTCTGAGGCAACATGGGAGTCATGGTGAGATAACTGGTAGTCTGAGGCAACATGGGAGTCATGGTGAGATAACTGGTAGTCTGAGGCAACATGGGAGTCGTGGTGAGATAACTGGTAGTCTGAGGCAACATGGTAGTCATGGTGAGATAACTGGTAGTCTGAGGGTACATGGGAGTCATGGTGAGATAACTGGTAGTCTGGGGCAACTTGGGAGTCATGGTGAGATAACTGGCAGTCTGAGGCAACATGGGAGTCATGGTGAGATAACTGGTAGTCTGGAGCAACATGGGAGTCGTGGTGAGATAACTGGTAGTCTGGGGCAACTTGGGAGTCATGGTGAGATAACTGGCAGTCTGAGGGTACATGGGAGTCATGGTGAGATAACTGGTAGTCTGGAGCAACATGGGAGTCGTGGTGAGATAACTGGTAGTCTGGAGCAACATGGGAGTCATGGTGAGATAACTGGTAGTCTGGGGCAACGTGGGAGTCATGGTGAGATAACTGTGGGTGTGAGGCAACATGGGTGTTATGATGAGGCATATAGCAGTGTTAAACAGTTCAGGCATGGTGAGGCATCTGGTAGTCTTAAATAGTCCTGTGATATTGTGGAATGTCCCAGTCTTAAGCAGTAGAAGAAAACTTCTCTATGAAATTTGTTACATTGTTGATATATCTTGAGTTTGTATCTGACTTACAAACAGCGACTGCGTTAACAGAAGCCAATAAACAAAATCCATGTTTTCCAGTCACGCGACGGCGAACCACGAATCCGCGTCCTGACCTCCGACCCCATTGCTGTAATGGACAACCACTTCCACATGCCCCTTGGTCAGACTGACCAGCTGCGGTCACCTGACAACTTTCCCGGGGCCATACTGCGCTACACACTTAGAGAGATGTCTCTCGTGTGGTACATGTACGGAGGCCATGACTTTGAGTCTAGTTCAAAAAAGGGTAGGTTCACGAAGGGGGTAGAAGTGAGGGTAATTAGGAGGAATAACAAAAAGGGGTAAAATAACCAGATCCAAAATATAACCCATCACAGCGGACAGGGTATTGAGTCTTCCAGAAAAGTCTGTTTTAAGCGTTTGTTGAAACGCATACCATACTGTTCAAAGTCCAGTTAATATCCCTTTCATTTAATCCCAAACTTATAAAATATGCACATTTTCATCAAGTTTACATAATACATATTCAAAATCAGTAGATACAGATGAGGTGTTATTTTAAAGCTGGGGCGGAAATTGTAAAATTGAAAGTTTGGAGTTATATTGTTTGTATCGCCAAGTTGACAAGAATTAAGATGGAAAACCCCACGTTAAGATGACGGTGATTTCTCTACGTCCTTCTTTGGGATGTTGTTTGTGATGATTCCACTTGGGTTTTTGAGTTTCTGGTGATTTAGGTGCCATACAAGTGATTATTTTGTAATCCATTATTAATGTAAGAATGATAATGAACAACAGATAAGTTGTATGGCCCATTGATGAAAAAATTATTTGACATTTATTATGTTGTCACCGCACACAATGGATACAAGTTTTCCGGTGTTGTCATTTCATTGCGTTTTTCTCGAGTGTGTCTTACTTGTCTGTGAATTCTCCACAGGTCGACACAAAGTGGCAAGTTCAACTGCGGTCAAAAGTCACCAACACAGGTCAGTAGGAATCCATATAGCAAACATAATTATTAGTACTAATGTTTAACACTTTAATTGTTATTTGTAATTTGTTTTATTTAAAAAAATTATAATAATATATGCAATGATGAGGCAGTTGTCGAAGAATGTCTCTTCGATGCTGAAGTTGAGGGGTTTCGACACCAAGAAAGACAGGCTTGTAGTTTTACACAGTAATTGAAAGATGGCTGAATATTTCCCATAAAAGTTGAGATGGTGTTTGATTTAACAGTTCTCTTACGTACAATTGCTAGCAGCGTGAATATGTTTAATAAATAATAATTGGTTCATGTCCTGCCATGTATGGACAGCACTGCCCAAGTTCTTTCACTCTACATTGCGCCAGTTCACTCAGCTGCATGAATGTATACATAGCTATAGACAGTGGTGGATATATGTGTATGAATAGTCTACACATTAACTGCGGTGTGACTGGATGCTTCCAAGAGAAGTTGACATAGTGTTCGATTGAACAGGTCTGCCAGGGAGGATTGGATACTGCACTGTATACGAACTTACCTTTATAAAACTTAATTTAAAAAACTCACCTTTAGGTCTGGCTACAAGCCTGCGGGTCACATTGGCAAGGTGGGGTGGCAGGCGAGAGGAGGGCCACAGAGAGACATCGACGTACTCGTGGAGTTCCAACTGAACAAGGTCAGTGAGTACATCGTTGCACACCAGGGGTCGCTGCAGGCAGCAGTACCTGAATATGCCTGAGCTTTGTTGTTGTCCTCTTGTTGTTGTCCTCTTGTTGTTGTCCTCTTGTTGTCCTCTTGTTGTTGTCCTCTTGTTGTTGTCCTCTTGTTGTTGACCTCTTGTTGTTGTCCTCTTGTTGTTGTCCTCTTGTTGTCCTCTTGTTGTCCTCTTGTTGTTGTCCTCTTGTTGTTGCCTCTTGTTGTTGTCCTCTTGTTGTTGTCCTCTTGTTGTTGTCCTCTTGTTGTTGTCCTCTTGTTGTTGTTCTCTTGTTGTTGTCCTCTTGTTGTTGACCTCTTATTGTTGTCCTCTTGTTGTTGTCCTCTTGTTGTCGTCCTCTTGTTGTTGTCCTCTTGTTGTCGTCCTCTTGTTGTCCTACTCTTGTTGTCGTCCTCTTGTTGTGTCCTCTTGTTGTTGTCCTCTTGTTGTTGTCCTCTTGTTGTTGTCCTCTTGTTGTTGACCTCTTGTTGTTGTCCTCTTGTTGTTGTCCTCTTGTTGTTGCCCTCTTGTTGTTGTCCTCTTGTTGTTGTCCTCTTGTTGTTGTCCTCTTGTTGTTGTCCTCTTGTTGTTGACCTCTTGTCCTCTTGTTGTCGTCCTCTTGTTGTTGACCTCTTGTTGTTGTCCTCTTGTTGTTGTCCTCTTGTTGCCTCTTGTTGCCCTCTTGTTGTTGTCCTCTTGTTGTTGTCCTCTTGTTGTTGTCCTCTTGTTGTGTCCTCTTGTTGTTGTCCTCTTGTTGTTGTCCTCTTGTTGTTGTCCTTGTTACCTCTTGTTGTCCTCGGGCCTCTTGTTGTTGTCTGTACCTCTTGCCTTGTTGTCCTCTTGTTGTTGTCCTCTTGTTTTCTCTTGTCCCTCTTGTTGTCTCTCTTAACGTGAGGTCTGGCCATGGTTGTCATCTTAACTTTGCTTTTTCCTCTCTCACTTTCTCTCACTGCTCTATCTTTCTGGTTCTCATTCTCTCCACTTAGTCTCTCTGCCTCCAGCCTCCAACCTTTTTCCCTCCACTTTCCTGGCATCTGCTCTAATTGCCAATTGTTCATCTCCCATTCTTTTCACATGTCCGGCCCATTTCAACCTACTCCTCACCAGTGTATTCTTTAAACTTTCCCTCACCCCAACCTCCACCCTCAGTTCGTCCATTCTTCTCTGATCTACTTTCTTCACTCCCACGATTCTTCTTTTCCAATTCTTCTCGCAAACCTGAACTTTCTCCTGTTGTTTTTCTGTTAGTGCCATCGTTTCTAAATGCCTGAGTGTAGGGGCGTATTAAAACTGAATATTAAAACTGCATCTGCAAAACGATCCAGTGATGGCAATTTCTTTCAGTAAGTTAGCAGATCATATTGAAGATTCACTAACAAATGTAAAGATTTTGAAATGCTGACATTTGCCTTACCTAATTAGTGCTAACCTTCTGCCAGTGTGTCACACGGAAGTAATAATAGTGACGCTTACTGACAAATCCTCGACTTTTTAATAAGTTTATTGTAAAACATTCCTCATCATCAAATGTTTCTGAACCGTCCAGATCCGGGTGCAGCACGAGGTGTTTCCGGACAACACGGAGCAGGCGTCCAGGCAGATCCTGCTCATCTCGGAGGTGGAGATCCGCGACCGTTTGACTTCCTCCAAGATCAACAAGTTCCTGTACCAGTTCACATCGGACGCCCTGCCGCGCCAGTCCCACGCCAACATGGTGGGTGGCCTGTGGATCGTGTCAGACAGAATGTTGAAGTCTACTATTTAACAAGATTTAGATTTAACAAGGATTGCCACCTAGACATTCAACTCTAGATGGCAGGTGGACTAGGAAGGCCTTTGGCTGATCGAGAGTCCAACCTATCTATCTAAGTATATCCCGCCCTTCTTAGGTATATGTCGATTTTATTTTAAAATATATTAACACTACTAGCACCTGCACAATCAGCTGATAATCTGTTCCATTGTTTACTGTTCTTTGTGAAAATGAAAATTTTCTAATATCTAGTCTACACTGTTTCTTTGCTAATGTCCTCTAGTGCTTCTCTCTTCATTGACCAAGAAAACAATATTTCTGTCAATATTTTCATACCCATTCAATATTTTAAACACCTCAATCTGATCTCTCAATCTTCTGGTTTCTAGTGTTGTTAAACCACATTCTTTTAGACGCATTTCATAACTAATATTCCTGAGTTTTTGTATCATTTTATTGCTCTCCTTTGTACTCTTTCTAGCATATCAATATCCTTCTTGCGATATGGGCACCATGCTTGTATACAATATTGTTTTGTACAGCGGTATTATTAGTTCTTTTTCTTTGTACACTATATTTCGCCTAATTAATCTAAGAATTTGGTTTCCCTTCGCTGCTGCAATTCCACACTGCTCTGATACCATCATGTCAGCAGTAATAGTTAACCCTAAGTACTATTGTAGGAGAGAGAAATGTCGTCAACTGTCCTCCCCCCAAGTATCAAGTCTCATATGTTTGTTCTGTACGTCAACCCCTGGATCTGTGGCACTAACAAATGCACAAAAGACTGTTTCATAATTTTTTTATTTAACCATTTCAGTGCCACTGATTCCAACAATTTTCCGTTTTGTGAAGGAGTGCCATGTAGCCAATTGCGTTGATCTCGTTTTTCAGCATCTACTTCAGTTGTCATTTTAGACAGCAATCATTTAAATAAATCTTGTTAAATATTGGTTTGTCTTCAGAAGCTAGCTGAAGATTCCTGAATATTCATATAATATCAGCTGTGATTGGCCCAAACTGGAATCGATAAAACTTAGAGGGAATGAGGTGATTGGATAATATGCTCAGCCTTGCTTCCATGTTTCAACAAGATGATATGACAGGGATACTAGTTATCACTGTGTTACTTACGTATATGGCTACCACTGTTATGACAACAACACATTTGCAATATGTCATAAAAGTTGTATTTTGGATAATCTGCTTTCAGACATTTTAACAAATAATTTTTTTACTGTTTAAACTGTTGAGTATACATATCTCACTACAATCTGTGTAATTTAATTTCACAGGTTTACGCAGTAACAGTTAGAACTTTAAGGGCAAACTATTTCCTGTGTGACTCTAGCTGGTGGTGAAACTGACCCACGTCCGGCCAGATCCAACGCAGACAGCCCAGGAATGCTCCCTCAAGGTGTCTCTCCAGCCACTCCGACTCAACGTTGACCAGGTCAGTCTGACCACTATGTGTCACGTTGCTGAACAGGTTTAAAACGTAACTTTTCAATACCTCAGAGTGGTGGATTCCACTTGTGATTATAATCAAAAAGGTAAGGTCTTGTCTGGCATGACATCCAAGCTTTATAATTTATTCTGTCAAACCTGTTCAGTTACACACCATCTGAACTTCTCTGGAAAGCATTAAGTCATGCTGACTATTCATATAAAAATATCCACCACTGCCTATAGCCAGGTACTTATCCATGCAGTTTAATGAACTGGAACAACGTAGAATGAACAAACTTGAGATGATTGCTCATTGAAAACAACCAGTTTGTCACACTACCTGTTAATAATTATCTCTTTCGCAGTTTCCGGGTAAAGAAATATGCAAACTCGCATTAAACCATAGCATTTTTGTGTAAACCGTCATTAGCTCGGTAATACTTTCTGTCAACAGGACGCGGACAAGTGACAGTGTTGAGCCATTAATATATATTGAAGTTATACCGCCTGCCAAATTGTGTTTAACATACCTGAACAAAATCTTTGCTGTTTAGTATTTTGTGCCATGAAATATAAACAAAATAATACGAGAATAAACAAGTGTATTTATAATATAGTGGACAGTGGCCTGTTTGACCACAAATGTTCAGAACACTTGTTACGTCCTCTTGTTGAGAACAACCAAATCAACAACGTGTCTGTTAATACATGTTTTTTCAAATGTAGTGATAACTTGGTTCATGTCATTTAGTAAATGATTTACCTCTCGAGAAAATTTTTTGGTTTCACGAAATATTCAAAAACAAAAACATTTCTCGAGAGGTAAATAATTCACTGTTATTAATTACCTCGTTTGCATATTTTGGGTAAAGAAACAGATAAACTGCCATTAAGTTACAACCTTTTTGTGTAGACCATCATTAACTCGCTGACACTTTCGCCGACAGGATGCGTTGTTCTTCCTCCGGTCGTTTTTCCTCGGCATCTCCGGAGACGAATCGAAGACGGAGCAGGCCGCCACCGTCAACCCAACCGTGGCCTCCCCAGGTGCTGCAGTCAGGCCCCCCGGGGTACACCCCCCGACCCTCCTCCACCCCTCCCCCTGTCATGTCGCTCGGACAGGTGCCTGTGTCGGAAGACATCGCCCAGGAGCTGTTTGTGAAGTTCGATGAACTGAGCGAAGGAGAGGACGGAGGAGAGATGGAGGTGGAGGAGGACCTCGTGAGCTCACAGCCGGTCTTCTTTAAGTAAGTCTTAAGTATGTCTTAAGTATGTCTTAAGTGTTCTGAGGTATCGCTTTTGTGTGTGTCTGGTATGGTGGGGTGGGGGGGGGTGGAAAGTCATAACGTACCCTCATCCACTCACCAGAGTTGGAATTGTAACGGCAAGTCAATACATTTTTAGAAAATGTAAATATATACATAAATAAATATATATTATGACAAGTAATAATACATATGTATATGTGTATACTGAGGGCTATATTATATATGAGCAGCCTCCATAATCTAAATCACATATATATTATATATATATATATATATATATATATATATATATATATATATATATATATATATATATATATATATATTATATATACACACACAACATATATATATATATTATATACACTGTGTATACAAATAAGTATACACGCACATAACAAATACTAATAAATTGATAAATTTCATGTGAGAAACTGCATCATAGGGATCATACACTGTTACATCTCAAGAAACGTTGTTGTCTTATAGCACGACCTTTTCCCGTGACCTTCAGCAGACTGACATTGCTTTAGCAGGACTGGCGGGAGCTACAGTCTAGTCCCACGTGTCTGTTTAGTGAAGGCTTTCTTCCGTGGATATCGATTGCCTGCTTTATCGTCCTTCTGAACACTGATGACCTGTTGTCATAAATGGAAGTGTACCTTTTCTAGAGGTCACTTCTACGCAAGAGAATTTAATTCGCCAGTTTGTACCCGAGTAGATGAGTGAATTCTGTTGCTCAGTGGGTGTGTGGTAGTCATTGCTGCTGGGTGTGTGTGTGTGGTGGTTGTCGTGTGTGTGTATGTGTGGGTGGTAGGCTAGTGTGTGTCATTGTGCGTTCTGTTTGCAGGAGTTTCATCTTCTCACCTGACGTGCCAATACGACTGGACTACCACGGCAAGAGAGTGGACATGGAACAGGTGGGTAGTGGACAGTGAGTGGTGGTCAGTGTGTGTCTGTGTATGGTACACAGTGTGATGTACGTGGCGTATAGTAGTCTGTGGTGGTCAATCATTGAGAGTACTGGTCTGCCGTCTTCAGCCTTCCAAAATTATCCATCTGCACCCCATGAAATCTCCAACTGCACCCTTCACACTAAAATAATCCATCTGCACCCCATGAGATTTCCAACTGCACCCTTCACACTAAAATAATCCATCTGTACCCCATGAAATCTCCAACTGCACCCTTCACACTAAAATAATCCCTCTGTACCCCATGAGATCTCCAACTGCACCCTTCACACTAAAATAATCCATCTGCACTCCATGAAATCTCCAACTGCACCCTTCACACTAAAATTATCCATCTGCACCCCATGAGATCTCCAACTGCACCCTTCACACTAAAATAATCCCTCTGTACCCCATGAAATCTCCAACTGCATCCTTCACACTAAAATAATCCCTCTGCACCCCATGAAATCTCCAACTGCACCCTTCACACTAAAATAATCCCTCTGCACCCCATGAAATCTCCAACTGCACCCTTCACACTAAAATAATCCATCTGCACCCCACGAAATCTCCAACTGCACCCTTCACACTAAAATAATCCATCTGCACCCCACAAAATCTCCAACTGCACCCTTCACACTAAAATAATCCATCTGCACTCCATGAAATCTCCAACTGCACCCTTCACACTAAAATAATCCATCTGCACCACATGAAATCTCCAACTGCACCCTTCACACTAAAATAATCCATCTGCACCACATGAAATCTCCAACTGCACCCTTCACACTAAAATAATCCATCTGCACTCCATGAAATCTCCAACTGCACCCTTCACACTAAAATAATCCATCTGCACCACATGAAATCTCCAACTGCACCCTTCATACTAAAATAATCCATCTGCACCACATGAAATCTCCAACTGCACCCTTCACACTAAAATAATCCATCTGCACTCCATGAAATCTCGAACTGCACCCTTCACACGAAAATAATCCATCTGCACCACATGAAATCTCCAACTGCACCCTTCACACTAAAATAATCCATCTGCACCACATGAAATCTCCAACTGCACCCTTCACACTAAAATAATCCATCTGTACCCTATGAAATCTCCAACTGCACCCTTCACACTAAAATAATCCATCTGTACCCCATGAAATCTCCAACTGCACCCTTCACACTAAAATAATCCATCTGCACTCCATGAAATCTCCAACTGCACCCTTCACACTAAAATAATCCATCTGTACCCCATGAAATCTCCAACTGCACCCTTCACACTAAAATAATCCATCTGTACCCCATGAAATCTCCAACTGCACCCTTCACACTAAAATAATCCATCTGCACCACATGAAATCTCCAACTGCACCCTTCACACTAAAATAATCCATCTGTACCCCATGAAATCTCCAACTGCACCCTTCACACTAAAATAATCCATCTGCACTCCATGAAATCTCCAACTGCACCCTTCACACTAAAATAATCCATCTGCACCACATGAAATCTCCAACTGCACCCTTCACACTAAAATAATCCATTTGCACCACATGAAATCTCCAACTGCACCCTTCACACTAAAATAATCCATCTGCACCACATGAATCTCCAACTGCACCCTTCACACTAAAATAATCCATCTGCACTCCATGAAATCTCCAACTGCACCCTTCACACTAAAATAATCCATCTGCACACCATGAAATCTCCAACTGCACCCTTCACACTAAAATAATCCATCTGCACACCATGAAATCTCCAACTGCACCCTTCACACTAAAATAATCCATCTGCACCACATGAAATCTCCAACTGCACCCTTCACACTAAAATAATCCATCTGTACCCCATGAAATCTCCAACTGCACCCTTCACACTAAAATAATCCATCTGCACCCATGAAATCTCCAACTGCACCCTTCACACTAAAATAATCCATCTGCACCACATGAAATCTCCAACTGCATCCTTCACACTAAAATAATCCATCTGCACACCATGAAATCTCCAACTGGGCTTACCTTCAGATTTCTTCACCTGCAACCACATCCCCCTCCTTGAATCCCCAAACTGCTCCCTTTTATGCTCGCAAACACCTCAAATTTAACTTCTTGACATTAACAAAATATGCCACACCTCCCCTTTTGGTCTGTTCACGCGGAAATATGTTACTTTAACAAAGAGACTGCATTTACACTCTGCACCTCCATAGTTCACAGGCCTTTAGAAGCATGTCATGTGATTGATGTCATGTTATATGTGTCATGTGATCTCCACCTTACAGGGTACTCTAGTCGGTCTACTTATCGGACTGGCCCAGCTGAACTGCTCCGAACTGAAACTGAAGCGACTTCACCACAGACATGGGTAGGAATCTCTCTTTACGAAACCCCAGTGATATGTACACACATTAACAATCTATATTATAAAACACTGTTTCTCTGTTTGTGTCTGACCCAATATCTCCATCAGTTTTGCGTATTTCAGGCTGATATTTTTCATGAGACCTGGGGTGGTTCGTGGATTTACATTTTTCTAAATTCTTCTGGGGCTGGAGAACGTGGGGGGCGCAGTATTAAAAAATACTGTTTGTGGAGTTCCATCAGAGGAATTTCATCTTTTTGTGCATCACCATAAAGACAATTATGCATACTTATTAAATCGTAGATGTTAGAGAATCATCACCACTTATCACAGGCATCAATTCTACTTGCCACGTATTAACGTTTTGTTAGGTCGTACCTATGGGCACACACGTACACATATTTCTGGGACATGTTGAAACAATGTAACACAATTTTCAAATGTATTAGCGTGGGTGACTGCCTTCTTTTCCCCAAGCATTGCAGGGTAATGTGGCTAGTTTAGCATAATAGATACATGTACAGGTGTTTTATGGTTTTACTTGCTTCAATACAAAAACATCGCAACGGATATAAAAGGTCAACATACATTTTACATACGTTTTAGTTCTATCAGTTCGTAAACCAGTTTCTAATGTTTTTGTAGCCTTCTGGGGTTTGACCGACTCATTAAGTATGCCTTAAATGAGTGGCTCGGGGATATCACCAAGAACCAATTACCCAGCATCCTCGGAGGCATCGGACCAATACATTCGCTTGTCCAGCTTGGTGAGTCTGCAGCGATTTATTCTGCCCTCTTATTCTTTGATTCAGTCATAATTTACAAGCACAACTTCCAAAATGTGTACAGTTTAGTGTCTCAAATATGACTAGTTGGGTGTATTTATAGTTTGTGAAGTTAGACAGGTGTGTTAGTGCACAGTTGGAGAACAATTAATAGATATATCGTATTCATTCCATTAAGTATTCAGTGTGCTTAAAAATATTGGAGAAGGGCAAAGTATTAAAAATTACGTTCTTATAAGCATACACCCATTTAATCACATTTAATCACTCTTTATTTGGTTCGCAAAATGATGTCAGTGTACCACACTAGGTGGTGACACCTCTGTATCCATTCACCAGGTGGCGCATCACACCAACAAGTGTGGCATCCATGATTTGTTTGTGCTAGCATTTTGTTGTGTGTTCGATAGTCTCAATTTGGTCAAATATTTATGGTTACATTAAGTTTATAACAAGTTATGATAGTCAAACATTGCAGATAATTAGCAGTAGTGACACAGGCAGACAGACACCCGAGGCAACGGGTGCTAGAGATGTTTTACTATTATTATTATAAAAACATACAACATAAACGTGTGGTCCCCTCCTTCATCTCTGCTGTCCAGGGGCAGTGGTCAGTTAAGACACTGCTGAATCAGTCTGCTAGTGCATTCTCCCCCCAGTTCCCTGTCTATAGCCATCTCCCTCCACTTCATGTCCTCCCCTCATCTGTGCATGTCCCTCACACTCTCCCCACCTGCGACCTTCCGCTTCCTCTGTGTCTTTGATGTTTGTGTCTGTCTTTTATCTTTGCCAATTTTCCTGCTGTCATCCTTTCCACATGACCTGCCCATTGCATCCGATCCGATCCGATCCGATCCGATCCGATCCGATCCGATCCGATCCGATCCGATCCGATCCGATCCGATCCGATCCGATCCGATCCGATCCGATCCGATACAACTTCATGCTAAAACTCCTGTTAACTTAAAAAAAGGTAAAGATAAGTTCTTATATAGCACAGTATCCTCTTCAGGACATCTCAAAGCTCTTTGCAGTATTCCATAGCCGACCTAGTCAATCAAACACCATCACAACTTCTCTGGGAAGTATCCAGCCACCTGCAATTAATACGCAAAGGCTGCTCATACAAATGTCCACCACCGTCTGTGGCCAGGTATTCATTCATACAACTGAGTGAACTGAAGCAATGTAGAGCAAAAAAACTTGCTCAAGGTTTAACACCACAGCACAGGATTCGAACCTGGGTTCTCTTAGTTGAGAGTCCAAAGCTCTACCCCTGTGGCAATGTGCTGTGTTAAGTTATTTTGCATACCAATTTCTTACCTCAGATCATTCATCTTTCATCTCTCTACCTTCTTTCTTCTTATCCTTCGCATTCAGCCGTTCTCAGAAACTTTCAGATTCTGTAGTTGCCTGTCTTACAAACACACACTTCTAGCATCCCTCGTTGAGACAAATGATGCCCCCTAGCGAGTGAAGTGTTCGGTGTTTTCAGTACAGGGCGTGCGGGACTTGTTCTGGCTGCCAGTGGAGCAGTACCAGAGAGACGGTCGAATCATGCGTGGACTCCAGCGCGGCGCGCACTCCTTCGTCACGTGCACCGCGATGTCAGCCCTCGGAGCTCACCAACAGGGTGGTTCAAGGGGTCCAGGTAGGTGGCGCCATGTGTCCCTGTTTTGCCGCATGAAAATCGCAGCACGTGTTAAGATGTGACGCATTGCACATAAAAACATATTTATCTTGCATCATAAGATATGAGTGTGAGTGACTCAGGATGATAATAGTGTCTAAATTGCCCATATTAAATCAATTTGTTTGATGGACTGAACTTATTCCATTTTAATCCAGTTCATTACAAGAAAACCACAACAAACTTCCTACATTTTGGGTTCATCATACAAATATACTATCAAGTTATAAACAAACAGTAGTTACTGAAGAAATATCTGATGCTAGGCAAATATTTGTGTAGGTGTGTTCATGTGTATAATAAGGAAATTATGTAACCTCATAGAATATGACACTCAATCAGAATATGTGATAAATAACTATTTTTAAGAACACAATAAGCCAGTCAGGTAACCTGTGAAAAAGCATTATGAGTTTACTTGAAATTCATGTCAATTATATACATTTGGCGTAAAATTACACATTGCACATTATAACGTATGTTTATTAGAAATGGAAAAGTATTTACTTTGACACATAAAGATTGTTATTTAGAGCAACAGTACATAGACAAGAGAGCTTTATCCAGGGTCTAACGTATGTTCTATCTGTGGATACTGTAATATATTACAATCTATGCCTATGTTGTAACTGTGTATATTGTAGTAGCTGTTTGTATTCAGACACATGAAATAATTAAATTCTCAGCTGATCAAAACCAAACAAATCAGGAAGATTATTTGCAGTCTTGCCGTGTGAAAATGTATTATTTATGAACAGGAACAGGTGCCGACTGGCGCTGGGTCACACTTCATTCCCGATCTGTTACTAGGGCTTCGTAACGTCATTGGGGAGGAACTACACTTTGAAAAACAACATTAATAATTGCAGTCCAATTACATTCAAATAAACAGAAATTATATTACAGACGTATCTGAAAATGTATGATACAAATACATTTTTTTGCAAGTTTTTGCATAGCCGAAAGCATCGTGTCTGAATGCACACAGTAATTCCAGTAACCTTCCCCTTCGAGTTATTTATAAATTTCTTTTTTAACATAAACCCTGAGCATGTAGTCATATCTGTTTCTAGTACATAGCCGAGTTCACGTTTGACATGTTGTCCCCCGGACCGAGCTTGCACCACCGCAAACCCGCAGTATACCGGCGCCACCTGGTGCAGCCGTCGGGCGTCTGTGAGGGTCTCTCGAACGCCTGCGTGGTGGTGAAAGAGGTTTGTGTGCTTTGTTTTGCTTTCACTTTATCGAGACAACGACGTTTCGGTTTCAGTTTGCAGGTGAGGTTGCGTATGACATGCTTGCACCGGGTCCGAGCGTGCGGTGCCGGCTGAAGCACCGCCGGCGCCGGCTGCGATACCAGCTGCCGCGCCACTGCAGTGCGGCGCCGGCTGATATGCGGGAGGGCGTAGCGAATGCCTACATGGTTGTGAGAGAGGTGTGTTTGTGTTTGCTCGTCTCTGTGGTTGTTCTACTTGTCGGTTGTCGTTATTACTTATCACATGTGGCAGTATCGCATTTGGATAAAAACTACCCATGGGGTAAATCTGTTTATAATTTTTTTTTTTTTACGTAACTATATATTTTTTACTGCATGCGTAATTGTTGTTTACCTCATATCACAGTTTCACTGATAAAATGGTCACCAGACGTTTCGACATATACCAGAGGAGGTAGCTATTGTTCGTATACATGGGTCATGCAGTCAAGCAGCTACATCTCTACACATATAATGATCAGTATTTACCAAAAACAAAGAAAAGCAAATTTAAATCCACTGTAATTTGCAGTGATATATTTAAAGTCTGTTACACTAGCCACTATATTAATGAATTTGAAAGGTTGCTTATACATTTATGTAAATAAGTAATCATTTGTAAGTAAGAATTAACTATTTTGTAAGTCTGCGTTATTTTATGGAAGCCTGTGTAATTTTGGATCACATGACCCAAATTAACATACACACAAACACACAGGTACACACACACATACACACACATCGGCGCACATGCACACACAGGCATACACCCACACTCACACACACCCACACACACTACACACGCACGCACGCATGCACACGTACGCACGCACGCACGCACACACACAGTTTAGCTACGTGTGGGGTTTAGTGTCAGTAAGTGACCATTTTAATGGCTAAATCATGATGCAGAGTTAAACAGTAAACAGCAAACAGTACACAAGTAACTTACCTTTCATCACCGAATATATTTTATCCTATGCCCTATTTGTCACATGATCATCCAGAATATTTGGAGGAGAAATACAGGTTCCCATTAATCTAAACAGTATCTGACAAAACACCCCAAGAAACAGGAAGTCTATGTTTTCAAGATTAGATTCAAACAAATTGTTTTGTGTCAACTGTCTAAATTGTAATGGGAAACTTTTTTATGGAATTATGCCATTGTTATGTCAGTGAAGTGTAGATATGTAGAGGTTTATAATTTGTATGTTTTATCGTAGGCATAACTACCGGGTAGACCATAACTGCATGATTGTGAACTATTTCTTGCACCTTATTTCTGTATAGATGATGCACTGGTATTTTTCAATGTATGAAATTAGAGCTGAGCTTTTCTCATATCCAGCTTAACTATTTAAAGCTGCTGCCTCCATTTGAAATTTTCTTGTAGCGTTTCGTGAAAAATTGAACATAGTTATCAACAAAGATACGATAACACATTTGTGCGCATTTGTATTCAGTTTTAACAATATCATTGGACATTGTTACATTCATTTTGGTCTGACCAAATGAAAAACAAGGAATTGGCAACAGTGTATTTTTGCTTGATGCTATTGGTGTAATGTAAGTCACT
Source organism: Ridgeia piscesae (assembly GCA_025642075.2). Lineage (NCBI taxonomy): Eukaryota > Metazoa > Annelida > Polychaeta > Sabellida > Siboglinidae > Ridgeia > Ridgeia piscesae. Next base: position 82,765 of record JAODUO010000435.1, read on the forward strand.
GATAGGTATATTACACCAGTGTTTACAACTACTGATGTGGCAGCTTTAAATCTCTGCTCACTCAAAAACTAGCAGGATACCCAGATTGCGGGTGCTGTTGTTTATTTTTAGAATGCTTCACTACAATGATAATAATAATGCAGAAAATTAGAGTAGAACTTGAAATAACCCGTGTTGTTGTAATGGTTCAGCTGTGGTCTTTTGGTTTTGTTGTGTCACCAAGCAAGTGTTTCACTAAGACAATGATCATGTAAAGATACCCCCCCAATTAAACAGGATGTTTCTGTTAAATGTAATGACTGTCCAGAATGTAAAAAGACCATCACAATATCAGCAGGGATATTAGTTGATGTTTCTGTTAATTTTTAATGAGTTTTCAAAATGTGAAAACCATAACAATATCAGCAAGGACATTATTTCTGTAATACAATAATAGCAATGTCTTGGTGGTGCATTCTGGTGTTGACAGTTTTCACTATACAAGGTCACGATTGGTCATTGATTAACATTTATTTAATGACAAAGTTGGGGTTAAAAGATCATGAGAACATTAGTGAAACAGTTCCTTGTCTGCTAATTAATTGAACCGGTTTTCGGCCATTTTTTGGTTGACTATAATATACATATATAATATATATTAATTTATATATATACATATATATATATATATATATATATATATATATATATATACTTAATTCACTAAAGGATTACCAAATTAAGAAACCAAGCAAGTGTGTAATTACAACTCTTGAAAACACTACTTTTAAATAGTCTTACTATTAATTAAACAAAAGACTATGGGAATACAATTCGGCAGTAGTCATTCTTCGTTAAACCAAAGGATAGCCAAATTAAAAAAAAACACTCCAAAACGTCTCTCACCTTCAGGTGGTTTGAATTACCCTGGTTTATTGTGCCTTTGAGTTTGGGTGTCAAAGGATTTAGGCATAGTAACAGTTGTTTGTAGTTTGCCATTGTTATTTTGTGAGTGTGCGCATGTTATTCTGTATTATTGGTTGTCAGTGTGTGATAGGCCAGACCATTCCTGATTACACAGGCTGTCGCGTGTGAATTTGTCTGTGACCAGTGCTTACTTGTATTGATTCGAGTGAACAAATCTAACTATTCAATTGTGTTTTGTAATAACAGATTTTGTGATGTGATATTTTGCATTGTAACACACTGACATGTGCCTGTCTATCTTAATGTCTCCACTAAATGTCTAGGCATTTTGTTTTAGGTTCATTTTTAGGTTTATATGTTTAGTATTTATTGTTTGCAGTTATAAAATAGAACAACCACAAAGCAGCCATGTTTATTGTAAGTTATAATTATCAATTTCTGCACAGAAACAAGACATGGTCGGGTTGCAAATATCAATAAATATTATGCCCTGTATGTTTGGGTAACATTGTATAGATATTAAAGAAAGCATATTGATGGGGTTTCAGAAAAGTGGTTACATGTGGCGAGGGTTTCTTTCGATTAAGCAGCTGTCAACATTGCCTCTGTTATGCATGAAATACAACATTCACAGTCCTGCTCGTTTGTAAATAAATAATCGTTGTTACAGTAAAATCAATTCCATGCACATGTGGACGTTCTATTTTTGTTGTCTCAATAATGCCACTGTGTTTTCCTGCAGCAAGCAGCAAATCAAACTGGCACCATGTGTGAGTCCGCTAGAAATGATGACACAGGGGACAGATGTTGTGGAATATATTGCTCATGGCTCCAAGGTTTCGTTATTTTGTAAGAAATTCACTAACTTTGGAGCATAACTTACTTTTGAAACGTACGACCAAGACCCATAGCTGATGGGTTAAAATGTCGTACATTTCAAAAGGTATGTACAAAGTAAGTGAACTTCTTACAAAATAAGGAGCAGATGTTGCCCAACTTTCCATGAGCCTATTCCAACTTTTCCCCGGGCAGATGTTGACAGCTATTTATAACCATATCTAAGGCTAGCCAGACTGTGTTTACAAATTAAAATATTGACGTATAACGAATGCTTGACCTTGTCGATCAGGGGATCAAGGGCACGGCTGCGAACATCGTGAAGGTCGCCGTCGAGGAGCACGAGTTGAAGGGCATGCGGGGGGCTGTCGGGGGGGTGCTGCGACAGATCCCCCCGACCATCGTCCAGCCCGTGATCATCGCGTCCGAGGCGACCTCCAGTGTCCTAGGAGGCATGCGAAACCAGCTGCTCCCAGACAAGAAGAGAGAGGACGAGAAGAAGTGGAAGCTGGAGGAGGACTGAAGGTCAAGGTCGCTGCGTCGAAGGTCAAGGTCATATCAGCGTCGGTTGTGATTCTGGGAAGTTGATTGCCATGACCAAGTCGGGATCGTGTGCGTTCCCACTAGATGGCGTGTCTGTTGCTCGCGTGAGACGCGGATTCCAGGAGAAGTTTGAAGTATTAATCCTGTTTCCTAAGTCGTATGCCAAATCTTAGCGTTATTAAAATGTAATTACGTTATACCATTGGTAAATGTAATTAGTCAAATTTGATTTTTTTTTTCACCGGCTTAGATGGTTTTGTTGTTTGTGAACGTGATTGCACAAACGCCGAATTGGTCGAATTTGAAGGTGGTTTTTCGTTCGCTGGCCGCCTCATGGATTTGTTGTTTGTGAACGTAACAAGACAACTGAGTGCATTTAACAAACAACATACATTTGGCATTTGTATTATGTTCACTGTATAGTGTCAGTCAGTACTGGGTGGAGGATATACGCTGTGTCTTGTACAACTTATTAAGTTTCATTGCACTTTCGGAATACTTGTCGTTTCCACAAACTGTACCGTCATTGAAAACACACGAAACAGACCTTGTAGTGATGACAGACATTATGAGATAAGATAAAGTAAAATATTAAAATTGTAATTATATTATATTATAATGACATTTAGTAGCTAGCTTTGTCACTCGGCTATGTACATTGATATCGTTTATTCATTGTTACCTCAGTATTTTAACCAGAAACTCCAAGATATCTCACCAATACTACGGATTATCATTTTGTTAAATTAAAAAACTGTAATTTGTGTGTTCATGTCACTTTAAGTAAGACTTAAGTTAGAAGGCAAGTCAATTGTCAGTGTGATTCCCCCAGCTGGGTCTCTAGTGTGCATTATCAGTATTGTTCTGTTTGTCATGTGATTGTCATGTGATCGCCATGTGCTTCTTTTGGTCCATCGGCAGAAATACCCCTCGGTAGTCAGTCTACCAAGGTATCATTACAAAGGCAAATGCACTCTAATGTCTGATGAATTATTTACCCCAGCTAAAACATCTGTAGCTACTTTCCATTCCCCGTTGAACGCTGACTTTGAGGTGTCTCGTGCAATGGAGTCTCGTCATGTATTATTGATTTACTTACATACTGGGAGCGTAAGCAGCTGTTTACCTTTCAAGAGAAAGGGTTGTGCTGGCTGCTTGTCCAAGCAACAATCACAACAAAAACAGTTACGTGTGAAACTAAACTAATCTTCAATATTACAGTACTTTAAATTTAATTTTACACAAATCAGCAACAAATACCTTCATCTGTGGCCAGTGTTTCCCCATTATAAAACTTGAAAGTTTAAAAATTAAAGTATTGTAATAGGATGAACAGACATCGGCTACACGTGTCAACTTGCTCTATCTAATTGGTCAGAAACTAGCTTTATTTACTAGTACACAACGGATGATTGCATGAGTTTGAAAAGCCAAAAAACATGCAGCTTTACACATGGGTGGGTGGCTGGATGGTCATCACCATATATCGTGGGGAAAATAAATTGGTACAGTGGAACCACCTGTCAAGAAGAACGTGTACTAATGCATGTTATTGGGGATGTCATGACTTGGCATGGTAATGGGCAATGTCATAATAATTAAATCTCCCAGGTATTGGTTGGGTGTGGAAGATAATTTAGGTCACTAAAAATCGCCATACAACTTTAGAGTATACAGGGTGAATCATTAGATCTACATGCTACATGTTTTTCTGGATTTTGCAGACTTCTGACGCTACTAAGTAACGTCATGAAATCTGTACTCTGGATGTATTATTGTACCAGTAAATAATGGCAAAGAGCAGAGTTTGTGGAGTAAGAATCAGAACCCGATTCCATCTATTTAATATTGTGTGTTACGTGGCAGAACATCCATGTGGCCTTACCATCTGTTCAATATTGTATAACACAATATCCGTGAGGCCTTGATTTTGAACCTGTAGACAAGTTCATAGCAATACATAACACCAAAAATAGATAAGCTCACTTATTGATGAGGTCACTGATACCAGGCTTTTTACCAGCAGTATGCGTCATTTCCCTTGTTTATATTTATGGTCTGCACGGTGTCTCCTCTGTATATATAACAGGATGTGCGTGCGTGTGTGTATTTAATCCAGAGGCGTGTTCAGATGCCACGTGATTGTGTATAGTTGAATGCGATGGTGTGTGTGAATTTTCTGACGAATGAATCATGTACACGTGTGTTGGACAAGTAAAATGATGATGTGTTGTTTCTCGAGACTTGTTTATTTATTTGGTCACATGACTAATGTGTTCAGAACGATGACATTTATCACTAGGACGTACTACGTTTACTCCATTACATGTACCTCGGTAGTGTGTTTTTACCATGAGATATTTTTGTTTACCCTTTTCATTAATTAAGTCTTCCAGGGTTTGTTTTACATTCCTAAGACTTGTTAAAGATAAATAGCCCACTAAGTTGTGCTCAGTTAAAAAAAAATACTTTTGGCAATGTCCGCCATGTGAAAGTTTCTACTGCCCAACATGTTCAATTGGTAAACGAAGCATCAGTTTCAAAACAAGCTGCACTGGCAATACTGTCGGGTGAACCACACTAGATGCAGTGCCTTCTTATGCCCCATGTTCTAGACACCAGACTTCCTGTTACAAATTACTATATTGGATAATTCCATGTAGAAGAGCAGACCTTTAAATTATTCTTTTTCCCATCCAAAATGTCAATTCCTCTGGCCAAACTCAATATATCAACCCATAAACTGCTGCCAAATTCATATTAAGAAGCGTACTTACTCAGGTACGTCTGAATTATGTGTGGATCAACAAAACTTTCAACAATCATGTCTACCCTCATCAGTATTGAACTGTGCCTTTCTCAGTGGTCATGTGATGTTATTGATCATCACATGACAATATTTTTCCAAGAATATCTGGAAGGATTGCGGTTGGTGTCTTCCTCCAATATTTTTGGAAGTGCTGTCATGTGACAAACACGAATGTCACATGACTACTGGAGCAGTTCTAGATAATGTTGATAAGGACACAGTACATATGTCAAAACTTATATCACATATAATGTGAGACTGACGTAGCAACCACAGGGGCATATCCAGAAATGTAAGTTGGGGTTTCCAAACTGGTATTGCTGTAAAACTGGACATATTCACTGTACAGTGAAGGATATTTTCCAGAGTATAAACCCCGTGGTACACCTGTGAACAAACCAATATAACACAAACTATCAAACACTGGAGTAAATTCAATTTTAAATGTGTAATTAATCTAATCACACGTTACAAACGCATTCCAAACAGTTAATCATCATTACATATGTCAACATCAAACTTGTAACAAACAAAGTGTTTCAAAGTTGCCGAAAGGTCGGTCTACCCTATAAGATGTGTACAAAACATATTATTACCACAATAACAAACAAGTGATTATCATTAACCTTAGCCAAAAACCTGGCTACCAAGTAGCTCTGTAAATTAAATACATCCTAAAAATTCACCCATACCCAACGTAAAAACAGAACATTAAGATATAATGTACATGCATTGCCAGTGCTCTGAATGGAACTGTAACTGTTATTAACTTGAAATGTATCCTTTTGTAATCCAACAGCCCATTTTTCCACATCCAATTAGTTTTTATTTATTAATCAATATTTATAATGCTCCATACTTCATATCAGTATAACAATATGCCTCCACATTTTACCATGAAAATACCAACGAACAACGGACGTCTCAAGTAGCACGACAAGCGGAGATTCAGTATTGACCAAAATTACGATTTCGTGTGCACGGAAAAAGCATGTGGAAATGGAAATTTATGTTTAGCGATGCCATCTCTGGGATTTTCCTACGCAATTCCTGTGCAGATGCAATTCAAATGGCTACATTCAGCAATAATTTTTTTGCATCAGTGCAAATGCATCCACATAAATACATACGAAAGCATTCCTATCCATTTCCTCTTGGGATTGTATCCATGTTTCTTTACAATACCAAATTCACCTGCTGTTTCCATATATGTGCTTATATATATATATATATATATTATGAAATTCCACCTAACCTTCACGACACAGTAACTTTTAATAAGAACAAACCAAGCCACTGGTGGTGCTTTTGGAAGTGGATGAGATGCAAGTGTATAAAACGCTTGTTCCAAAGGCAACGCTTCGAACAGCTAAGGCACATAAAACGACCTGTGTGTTCTGATATTACAAAAAAATGTAAAAGAGTTGGCAATTGCCAAAAAATTGCTTAAACAGCAGTTAAAAGGTAAATTACATAACATTACGTTAAACATGTATAGCATCACTACCAGGTACTAACTGGTAGCTTAGTAATGTTGAATCATGGTATATTATTTTGACAAGTGAAACTGCTGCAATATTACATATATATATATATATATACATGCAAAAGATGAACAGATACTGACCATTAGACAACAATTTCCACGGTGAATCTGCCTGTCCAAACAGCTGCATATTATACAGTGAATTATAACATTACCAATGTTATAATTACGTCGCAACAACAAGCTTATTGTAATGCCATACAATATATAAAGTTTTGCATATTTTGTGGGAACTGAATTAGAAGCACGAGAGTGGGTATTTAGTAGTCACTCATGAAACACCTGTCGTCATGGTTGACATTAAAGGCAAGACACAATCCGAATATACATTAGTGGCCGACACAATTCAGAACTCTCAGATTTGTAGACCATTAACTGCAACACTAGTTGTCATGCCCCAGAACTTAAACAATGGACCCAGGCCAAATTGATTACGATAATGGTATCCTCAGAAATCTATAATCGTCGAGACCAACTGGTCTTTCTCTAACGTTAGCAAACCCGAGGTTGAAACATGAATTCAGAAGTTTAAAAACTATTCCGAATAACGCATTAGTTGTCAGATATGCACGCTTGCAAAGGATAATATACTTTTTTTTAATCTAATCAATTTACAATAATCTGCAATTTGCAGTAGATACCGAGAACCATGGTCTGTGGTTATGAAATTCAACTTGGAAAACTCATTAACAGAAGAATCAATATAATCAATAGTATACATAGACCTACAGCTCCACCTTTCTAACCCATAAACATATAAGCGCCGGGTACATTAGAGTCGCAAGGTTATTCCATATACATTTGTATGAAAATAATGTAAGTATAATTAATCATCCAATAAACCTAGACCTCTAATTTTGCAAGACTACAGTATGTCTCAGAAGATTCTACCAATTTACCTCAGGATTATAACTTGAGTCCAAGTATAGAATAAATAATATAAATACCAACAAAACAAACATTATTAATTTAAATTATTCAAACAGAACAAACATTCAAAAACCTTCTCGCAAACAGTACTTACAAAATTACTGACTACACAATTACAACATGCCATGATATGCATTTGATATTTTTGCAAAAAACATTGCAATAGAGAGGTTAGAATAATTTATAGCAACAAGATTCGCACCACGTGGAGAACATGCGAGTGATTTGTCCAGTAACTTATACAAGGTCAACTCAACCTCAAGGGAATGTATGGCGACTTTCACTAGTTGTTTTATTTTCATGCCAAAATTTACTGTAAAATCGTCTTTGTACACGTTGTAAAATGTGGCCATTTTCTTTCATTACCAACATATGTATTTATGACTATTATACAATGAGATGAAAGATAACATTAGTAACAAATTTTGCATGGATATATTTGAATTGTTATACAAAAAAGCTGCAATCTTCGGCAGTAAAAACAACTGCTAAAAAAGAAAGATGGCCGATTCTTTTACGTCCCTGCATTTTGTAATTCCTGTACATATAACTTACAATGAAACATACGCTAAAGTAATATGTTATATTATTAATTTACAAGTAATTTATGATCGACATTTTGTGCAAACTGGGGCATTTAATTATCCAAAACCTTGTTACAGCCAATAAGAATTGCTATACATTGCTCTGAGTAGATCAATCTGCCAATACATCATTGTGAAGCCTACGCGCTACGCAGTGTGACGTGGCAGCGTCTGTGATCAACAACGCAGCATTGCCAGCCTTGACACTTAGCCCCGCAAGATTTATGGTCGATACATTATTATAGCGTGTACCCTCGACACAACTATAGGGTAGCTCCTAGATGTGAACGCCATACAACAATAGCCCTGGGACACGCTGTCCATAGTACCGCCTGCCGACATCCCTGTGGGACACCCCTAGGGGGCTTACTATGCTACACAGAACATGAGCTGGAAATTACAAAGTTCTGCGGACAAGTTCCGGATTAGCCGCAGCTGGCTAACGTGGCCCGAAGCGGCCCAATAAAAACAGACGAGATCAAGCCAACTGATAATTTAGCACTTCCGGAAATTGTAAAACATGTAGAACACGCCGTGCCACTAATGTCAGTCAACAGCTGCAGATAAAAATGTGTGTAAATCACAGGAATCTGGGTTATTAGGCCAAGACCTCAATTCTATCTAATCGTTTAACATGTGATTCCACAGACCCAACACGGTGGAATATAAATCGCCAGTCTGATTGACAATGCACTTCGGTATGCTGAAAGTGTATAATTATTTAACACAAATTAACTACGATGATTTGGACGGCGTGTGGAAGTAGTTGTAATATTTAACCTGCATCAGCTCAAACCCTCCACAGAAATCCATAACGATGTAAAACACCATCTGCACCCCCATCATCCATCGTACCACCCACGACCAGAAGAACAGGGCGATCACACCGGCGGCCACCAACGTCCAGCCAATGGCCACTACCCACAGCAGCAACCGCTGCCACCTAGTGGGTGCCTCCGACACCTTGACGTTGTTGAATCGTTTGAGTTCGTAAAAGCGCTGAAGTCGCTTCTCCTTCAGCGCCCAGCACTTCTCGCACCACGTCCGTATTTCCGCCGCTGTTGCGGGAATTTTCGAGATCCCGTGGCGCTCGATGTGGAAGTGGATTTCGGTGGGGAAACAGCCGAAAACCAGTTCGGACTCTGTCTGGGGAAACTGGTACGGGTACGCGATCGTCACATCGTAGACAGCGTCCAGCATCCCATCTGAAGAAAGATTTCACCACAACTGTTTAGTAAACAACTAGGGTAGTTTAGGGGAGATGCAAATTGGGAAAAGGGAGAGGAACAGGGACAGAATGATGTGATGGAGGGGAAGTGCACGATGACAGAAACAGAAAGGGATGACTGGAAGGGAAATAATGAGGTATTAGAGGATCAGCATGAGGGATGATGGAAGAGAGAGAAAGTTGATGAAGGGACAAAGAGGCATGGAGATAGGGATGAAAAACGGAAAAGAAAATGACAGAGGGACAGAGAGAACAAACAGAAGAGAAAACAGATAGAGACAGAAAGATATGAACGAAAGGAAAAAGAAAAACAGACACAAAGAGTTGGCAGAAGAGAATACAGGGAGGTGAAAGGTGGGAGCGAGAGAAAGAAGAAGAGATAGAACGAGATGAAACAAGGAATTAAGAAAGAGACAGACACAAAGAGTAGAGAGGACAACGGACCAAGAAAGACGACAGACAGACATAGCTGGTTAATGCTAATAACTGTTGACAAAGCATATTATGACCTACGCAGAAGAAAATTATTAACCCCCTGGCATATATTCTAGTACAAATTTTCAGTATCATGCAGCTTAGTCAATAGTGGCTTATTTCTTTAAACTTAACCTCAGTTTTAGAACACACCAGGGCTAAACCATATAGTGTCATCCCTGTACTCAATCACAAGTTCATCTATAACATAACAGGACTTGCTTACAACCAGATTTTATGATCACTTTGATGACCCGACCTGCATCCCAACTTCCCCGGAGGGACCAAACGCAATGGACCAATGGAACGACCTTTGGAACATTCCAAACACGAAAATTATTCATAATTAATGTCCTACATGACCGTATAAATAGCACGCTGAGTATAGATTGCATACTCACTGTTGCGCATGTAGTCAATGAGGTACGTAACACCAGTTGTTCGAGGATGTAGTACGTATTCGTAGCAGTCAAGGTCGTACTTCTTTGCATAGGCGTGACTTCGTTCCTTCGTGTCCTTGGTCAAATCAGTGCCCTCGGGGTAAATAAGAATCTGAAGACGACCACTTGAACTTTTACTTAATAGTTTGCCTTAGTACTTAGTAATTTGGTAGTCTATTTTATTAACTTTTACAGATGACAGAGAGAGAGAGAGAGAGGGGGGGATAGGAGAGGAGGGAGAGAGACAGACAGAGAGAGACAGAGAGACAGAGAGAAACAGAGAGAGAGACAGAGAGAGACAGCTGCATGTTGACATTTAGACAGGGAGTGACACTTGCCTGAATGCTGATATTTCAACTGCAGATGACATGGTCAGACATACCCTGGGACACTTGTCCAGATGTTGACATTTAGAATGTGGGTGACATTTGGACACTTGCCTGCATGGTAACAGTTAGACTGCAGGTGACGTACACTGGTGACATACACTTGTCTGGATGTTGACATTTAGACTGGGGGTGACACTTGGATACATGCCTGCATGTTGACATTTACACGTTTAGTCACTTGGACACATGCCTGCATGTTGACATTTAGACAGTCAAAGACACTTGGACACTTGCCTGCATGCTGACATTTAGACAACAGGTAACAATACCCTAGGACACTTGTGTGGATGTTGACATATAGATTGCCGAAGACACTAAGACACTTGCCTGCATGTTGACGTTGAGGTCCGAGTAGTGATTCATGAGTTGTGTCATCACCTTGCGGTCATGGTCCCATTTGCGGTCAAGAAACATAAAGGCCACCTGCTGCATTGCCCAGCCTACAACACAGTGACCAGTGCGTAACACATTTGGCTCCGTTTACAACATGATGTCCCATGTGTAATGTGCAACCCAGCCTACAACACGGTGTGACACATGGCCCCATATACAACATACATAGTGTGTAACATACACTGCCCAGCCTACAACATAGCATGTATGGCTGTGTAACACACACACCATGTGGTTTCCAACACATGATTCAGTGTGTAACACACATGTAGTTATTACCCACACATATGCAATATATATATATATATATATATATATATATATATATATATATATATATATATATATATATATATATATACATATAAAACACTCACACACAATAAAGATCACACACACGTACTAAGCCAGCTTACAAGTCACAACACACTTAGCCCAATCTACAACACATGCGGACACGCCCACAAATCTCTTGAGTTTGAATAATATCATCAGTGGCGACAATGAATCCCCGTAAGAATCCATAATGGGCAATATGACATAATTAATTTATTTTTAATTACCGCAACTCAATCAGTATTTGGAATAAGGTTTTCCCAGTAGACCAACTGAGCCAGGCAATAAATCCATCTCTTATGCATCAATCCGTCCCACTATTACTGTTGGTAAGACGGGGTTAACAAACTAATCCTGCCTCAGGATGTGGGAAACAAACAAATGTCCAATTTTAGGCTTCCTCCTCCTTTCATTTCTGAGAATTAACACAAAAACTTGTGTGACATTATGGTTTGCACTTAAATTAATTACTGACATTATAATTTTAGCAAAGTTCCAGAAATAAATAATCATTCATTCAAGTTTACAGTTCAATAACTCGGAAACAGTATATAAATTTGAGATTTGTTTGCTTGGGTGTTCATGGATTATCTAGAAAAAATATCGAAGACGTCTGAAGGCATACATGGTGTAATACAATACTGGTTGTTTACTACATTAACTGTTTTATTACAGTAAACTCACACACATAGAAACCAGTCCAGACATGTATATAGTATATACACATCTGGACTGGCAACTACCCCGTGGTATGTATGTGTGGGTTAGTGTGTAGATATTTACATATATGTCAAGAACTACACAATAATCCACGCATACACCTGTGACCCCATTTAAAAAAACTTAACAACATATAGATGAAAATATACTAATTTTGCTTCTTTTGCCTCCTCCAGTTTGTTTTACCAGTCCTACCACTTTTTACCCATCCACACAAACTGACTACCCGGGTACCCGTCCAAAATGACAGCTGGTCTCTAGATAAAGCTGCAACTTCAACATCAAACACAAGAACATAATCTTGCTTCATGTTCCGTCACTCAACATGGTCTGGGTAAGTCCCCAGTCTGAATCAGCCTGCAGCCAGTGTTGTCCCCTGAGTATTTGTGACAATGTCTTACACAGCAATCAATTAAACACTTTTCATTTTCTACCACTCCCCTGCCAGACAATGAAGGAAATCGCACCCGGGAACTAATTACTAGATAATTAACAGCGGACCAGAATAGGCAATTACATTACGCCTGTACTTGTTTTGGTCAACACAGGAAATTGAGATATGACAGGCAACAGGGATCAATGTTGAGTTGGAAGCTGGCAGCTGACAACAATGCATATGTCAAACTCAAAGGATGGTCAGATATGTTGAAAAATGCTGAAATTAAAAGCAGGTTGCTGGCCTGTCAGCAGAAATAAGCAGTGGTGGTAATGTTCAATTATCATAATAATAGAACTTAATTTTGACACCATCAAATCCAGGACAGCTGTCCCGTTTACGGGTGTATACATACGTCCATGATAATTCTAAATAGCTAAATGTTATGATAATAATGTCAGCGTATACTGATTAAATCATAATAAACAGTAATGATTCGCTGTGAAAACGTTTAATAAAAGCTGTATAAAATATGCTATGTATAAATAGAAACATTATTAAGTATATATTTACAGATTAAACTATATTCTTTAAAAGGATTATTAAACATGTGAAGCTGAAACCAAAACACTAATACCAACTATACTACAATACTATTAATAAAAATATGATTAATAATATATATTTAAAAAGTGAGATAAAATATAATAGTTTGCTGCACTGGTTGTCCTAAGGGTGAGAAAATCACAATCGAAAATCAATGCACTTGGAACCAAAGTTTGTGATATTGTCAATCAAGATGATTAGATGCTAAACATTGTGTTTACAGTTCCCTGAAAAAATACAAATCGCAAAACGTGTGCCTGACTTACTGAAAACAATCTGACAATTTTACTACCCCATTGCATAGTGTGATCACTGCAAACGTTTCCTGCAAATTTCACAAAAGTTCCAATCCCAGCAAGATTTATTTGTGATGAAAACAGTTAGATAAAATTGGGAACTGATAACCTGTAGTTAACAAGACACTGACACGCTCACATACTGAATTATTCAAGTCACGCAAAAAACATTGAACACGCCATCACCATGATTAATGATGCATTTTTTATTTTAGACCTATGATGCATTTTCCGACCAAAAATTTATGATCCCCTGTCTAACGACCAACGTATAACACATGAGTCATAAGTGATTATAAAATTCTACTCATATTTCAAAACTACAGCAACTTTTTTCAGATTTTATCTAATTTTAAGATATCACAACATTTGCAGATTTAAAAACGGAAATGGAAGTGTGCGCCCACCTGCTCCTGGAATGTGTTTGAGCGGAGACTTGAGGATGATCTTCTCCGTGGAGGAGCCAGATTGTCGGGCGAGTACGCACCAGAAGTACATCCAATCGAGGCGCGTCCTGTGATTCATCATGATCACATTACACTCATGTGGACGGATGCGATCACCGGATATGATCACGCGAATGTTGAGAAACACCTCCAACAATGCCTGTGAACAGACGGAAGAAATGTCTTATCATAATTTGATTCTCGAACCAAACTTTATGCTGATTCCACTGCAACTTCCAGTTCTGTAATCCGTCAATATGAAAGTAGTGGAATGAAAATAGTTGTGGGTGGAATCGGAATTAGTTATCATGTGAAAGTAGAGGAATTGCAATTGGCCTGAATGGAATCAAAATCGCTTAAAGGAATCAACATTTTAAAAGTCCATCGCCACTGGTGTTTTATTTCTATACTACAACAGCATTTCTTGTTGTTTGTGGCATTATATCTACTGAATAGTTATCCATCAACAGAAAATTATTGTATTTAACTATGTGATACAAGCTCTAGCATTAGAATAAAATTAATAGTTTTTTTATACAAATTTATTGGCCATCATTTCAGCTACCCGGTATTCATGGCAGTGTTCGGACAACTTGTGGTCACAGCCCATTGACTGTTGGTGCCAGGCAATTGTAAGGATGCCTCTAAAAATCTATAAAAGTTGAGGCAAACTGACTTTCCTCTCACGTTCCATTTGCTCTTACATGTCCTTTGCTCTCACGAGTCAAATTCAAGGCCTACTCAATCATGTAATTTCAGATAAAAATCACCAGCTTTAATGCATGACATCTGATATGAAGATAAGCATCAATGTGGGTGGTGCACCCATTCACTTCTAAAACTGTACTACTGGCTGGCAACTCACAGTTGTGCACCCAAACGAAAAGATAACTTTGTACATCAACAATCTGTACAAACTGTCAGCACATTTTACTCCATATCTCAAATTCTCAATGCAGGTTTACTGTGCTAAACACAGATGCCATCATTGACTTCAGAGCCAACGTGACTCATGAGTAATGTATCTTATGAGAGTTATTTCCTGTTTCAATGACTGCCTGTCTGAATGTCTGTCCCAGATTTGGTAAGTGATGTTACTCTATGAAATAGGATGAATTAGGGAGCAGTGAGCTATTTAGATGCAGGATGTTTCAATAGTTATGTCACTACCCCTACAATACAATATATATTCAAATACACGAGTCAAAATATGATTCTGTTTTACCTTGTCATACTGACTAGTCACTAAAAATAAAACAGCACTTGACACATTTACCCTGGATAAAATTACATATGGTTTTACAAGACAAAGTGCACTAAGAGCAAAGTGCACCTTGGGAAATGTCCGGGTACCATGATTGATAACATTTTATATTTGTATCAAAATGATGCATAATAGTAACAGTTTGGCTATTAAAAAACAAATATTTAAATTGTGTACATACAAGCAATTTAGTTTGTTCACCCAAAATAAAAGCAGTTCATAAATATCTGTCATCGTTTCAGTGGTGACCCAAGGCCGTGGTCAACAGTTAGGTCACAAATGACATTAATTATTTATTCAAAGATATCCAGATTGAACCCTCTAAGATTGAGTCTAGTGAGACTACAGCGTCTAGATGAGTGCCTGGCTGCCTGCAGCCTGTTAACACAAGGCAGTATTTACACTGTGTTAATTCTTATAAGATAAATATTATCCAGAGGGAACTTATTTTTTCTTCGTATTTATTAACAAAATCCACCCACCACAAATATCAAAAAACAGTTCAGTTAGCCATTGTATTTAGTGAAGTGTACATGTTATTTAGGCTTGAGTTTGTTTATTTTGACCAAACTGTTATTATAACAACACTAGGCTTTATATCAACAACCTTTTATTTATCAAGTCAAGTAGTAGCCTATGTAAGCGGTTATGACCTATTTAGTGTTTATCCATACTTATAGCATATATAGGTGTAGACGATCATGGACATGGATTATTCCTCCAGACAAATTGTCCCCAAGCTATTTTATTATAACAATGGCCTTATTATTTTTAAAGTTAATATTAAATAATATTAAAAGAATAAATGACAATATAGGCATAGAATAACTGGCAGTGACAGTGGGGAATATGGTCAGACCTCTGCTTGAATGCACCAGTCGCAATGCTCTGACCACGTGGTCCCAATGCACCAACCATTTAGTCACAAAGCACCAGCCTGGAAACAGGGTGGTCATAATGCTCCTCTTTTGGTCGGAATGCCGACTTTATTGATAACGAACTGGCAGTTTTCAGTTAATAAATAACTATAAAAGATTATGGTAAATCAGCATAACAATTGTTTTAATTATATCGATATATATATATATATTATATATAATTATGATATATATATATTATATATAATTTATGAATATATATATATATACATATATATATATATATATATACATATTATATATATATATATTATATATATATATATATATATAATTATTATAAAGCTATGTTACAGCTCGTTTACAAAAAGATATTTTATTAATTAAACATAATTATTATTATTATATTATATTGATTACAAGTTCCTTTGATGTGTACTAACCACAATGTAGAATTCCCAGGTGGCGACGAGTCTGTCGGATAAATATCGGTAGAGGCCTGGTCGAATAAGCCAAACTGGCGTTGTAAACACACTAAAAAACAGTATGCCAACAAAACTAGTGATAAACAAGAGAGCGGCGAATACGACGCCTCGCACAGTCGAACTCGTCGACATGTTGCCACAGTTTCTCGCCGCAGTCTGTAGGCAATGTAGCTGACGTACAGGTTTCTGACATCGGTGGTCGGCCCGGCTGAGACCAATGAACACAAATGGAACTTGAGTAACTGTTATGAACGGTTCCGCATGACTGACAGCCGCACGGTCGCTTCGGCGAACCTCGCCCAGACAGATCCCAAGTTTGTGTACACGCGCTGACAAGTTCCGGTGCAGCGACGTCAGCTAGCGGGAAATTAGCAATTGTTGGACTTGTTCATGTTCGCCAGGTGGCGGGATGGTTTACGGAGAATGTGGCGCCGCCTAGTGAATACGTATGTATATAAAACGTCTTCGCGTCATCGCGCTTGTGATGTTCGCGAAAGTTTTATTATCGCGTCATAATCGTGTCTACGCTTCTTCAAATCATCGCGTCATCCCGCCTTCACGTAATAACGTCATCGCTTTAATACGTTTTTACTTAGCTTCAGAAGAAGACTAAGTGAAAAATAACTAACTCACTAATAGTCTAACTCAGCGCAAGTGGCAACGACAGAAATAACAGTAAAAAAGGTATGCAACTAACCACTATGTAGAATTCCCAGCCGGCGACGAGTTTATCGGATAAATGCCGGTACAGGTCCGGCCGAATTAACCAGAGTGGCGTTGTAAATGCACTGACAAACAGGATGCACACAAAACTCGTGATAAACAATAGAGTGCCGAAGACGACGCCGCAAAAAATCGAAGTCGCCGACATGTTGCCACCGTGTCATGGCGCATGCGTCCAGATGGCCATAGCATACGTCAGTGGTCAGGTGTAGTTGGCTCTTTTAATTCGCTCCGTAATCAGTTGCATAAAAATATAGAAATACTCCCACTTGTTGTAACGTTGTTGTATGCATTTATAACACTATTTAAAGATAGCGGCATGGTGAAATTAAGTGTCGAATAATTATTTTAAATACGGCTTTAGTAGTTTCTGCGCACGCGCGATAAATGTAAAATCACCAATGACAATGTGCAGCGAAACGACAAAGCATGTTTTGCATAAATGCCACGGGCTGTTCGTTAACTCTCCTGTGATGGTTACTGTGAAGATTTGCTTAAAATGTCGTTCAATACAATAAAATGTTACGTTTGTTTAAATCACTGTCACGGATTATGGCGCACTACAGTCACGTGATTTACGCTTGCTATCATGACATGCCTCAAAACCTGTTTGCCTCGTGTTAATTTGCGACAAATAACTTTGCTGAGAGGTAATATACATCCTAACGAACAGAGCGTAGTATTTAAACCCTAAATGTGTTGTCCTTTCGCTGCACATTGATGATTTTACATTGCCATTCTTATCTTTGATAGGTCTGTCTGTACGCTTGAACTTTCCTGCTAATTTTCTTGTTATTTCATACAGTTGTTTCATGTTTCCTTGACCTTGGGCTGCTGCGTCCTCTGTTTCCTTGGCTAGTTCTTCAATGAAGTTTGCCTTGTCTGTTTTTACGTTGTTCTTGACTGCTCTGTTTGCCTCTGTGTACTCTTCCTGTGCTGTTGCTTTTGCTGCTCTCGTTCGGCTGTTGTTAAGTGCACCTTTCTTTTCCTTCCTCACTTGCACTTTGTTGAGAGTGTCTGCAGAAATTCAGTCTTTTTGTTGGTATTTCTTCTTTCCCAGAACTTCGCTGCATGTGCTGGTCCACATCTCCTTGATCTGTTGCCATTGTGTGTCTATGTCCATGTTTCCTTCGTCAAGAAGATCTTGTAGGGCTTCATATTTGTTTTTGACTGTAAGTCGGAAGGTCTTTGTTGTCAGCCTGTCCTTTAGGAAGTCCACATTGTACTGCGTTCTGGTGCTCTTCTTGACATCTCTCTTCTTTAGTTTCATCTTCATTCTGGCCAGCACTAGATGGTGGTCTGAGGCTGCATCTGCCCCTCTCTGTACTCTCACATCCTGCATTGATCTTCTGTTCTTCCGTCCTATGCAGATATGGTCTATTTGATTTTCTGTTCTGTGGTCTGGTGATACCCAGGTTGCCTTATGAATCCTCCGTTGCGGGAACACGCTGCCTCCGATGATCATGTTGTTAAATGCACAAAAGTCAGCCAACATCTCGCCATTCCCTGTCTGCCCATGACTATCCGCTGTTTTCGTAACAATCTGTTTTTTTTACGGGAAAGGGTTGTTAGCCATTTGCCCAACCCTCCTCTTATCTCAGTCGGGCTTGGGACCGTCCATGGCAGAGTTTTATCAAAATAAACATATGTCATATACATTCCATTATCAAAATTAAATCTTCATAATAATTAAATTTTAGTACTTTCAGAATTTATTTTAATACAAGCTCAGGAAAGCGTGCTCTTGCTCATCAATAACTTGAGAATGTTTTGTAGTGAAAGTAGTTGTAACGCAGGACCAAAAGCATTAGGGCGACACCAAATATCATGGTTAGGGCGACACTTGTCGCCCAAACGGCAATCTATATATATATATATATATATATATATATATATATATATATATATATATATATATATATATATATATATATATATCATATATATATATATATATATATATATATATATATATATATATATATATATATATATATATATATATATAGAATAACCCTTCAGAAAACCCAAAGTGACCCTATAACTAAGACAGACGGCCTCTGGTGATGGGAACTATGGATGAATGCCCCTGTGTCAAGACAGACTGGCCTCTCCTTTTTCAGCACACATGTACAACAGGCCTACTTAATTTGTTGCTTACACGTACGTTGTCAACATTCGTGACATCTATCAGTGCAACAATACCATCTATGACTATAAGGTTTAGTGCCAAGGACGACGAGTGTGTATTGTACTTAATTTGTTTTTGACTTGTGATTAAAGATTGCAGTTTTCGACTAACGATTTGCCGCTGAAGGGAGAACAAATTTCATGCAACCCTGATCATTGGCCGCGTTAGCCGGGTGTCCGCTAGTGAGGGGTATTTTCTATTAGAAAACGCGATTGCAATGAAAATGTGGCCATATAATCCGGGTGGCCAATGACGAGGGGACCGTATAAGAAGGGGACTACTGTGTATGCGTCACGTTGCACAGTATATAAAGTATCTGCAAAGTTCAATATGTACACATCGCATTGTGTATTCGCATATACTAATACACAGGATTATATCAGCTTTCGGTGTGTTTATCAACACGTTACAGGTGCCCGATCATATTCCCTGGGATTGGTCAGCACTTCGAGGTGTGAATAGATGCGGCCGGCCGAAACAGGAGACAAGTTGCTGCGGTGATCGAAGCGACATCGGTAGCTGGCGCTCCCGTACCTGTTGCGTAATTTCGTACCGGGCGACGTTCGTGGGGCGTGGCACAGACTGGCTGTCCGAGCACGCGTGGCTGTCCGTCGAACGATCATGGGATGTGACGAATATGTTGCGCCGAACAAGTCAAACTCGAAAGCAGCGCATTTAACATGTTCTAAGCTGATACAATTCTAAGTAATGGTTTAATTTGAAAGAAATTATCTTACTAATAACATTGAAAGTCGTCGAAATGGCATCGATTGACGGCTTGTCTATGTCTCTCTGACTAAATTACCCGGACGTGAACCAGCACCATGACATTTAAGGTGGGTAAAGGCGGAACAGAATTAGATGCTCTTTGACATGTATACCCAGACAATACATTGCTAAGTAGGTCCACCTGGCGATATGTTCTTTAATTAATTGCAGAACTTGTTTGACAAATAGAGATTATGTTTTAGTTCTAATATCTACAATATTAAAACCTCCATCCGCAAATGTGTTTAATAGTGATTTTCTTGTCAAAGCTTCGGGTTTACTGTTCCAAAGAAATGGAAATGCCAATTTCCCCCCACCTTCTTTGGTACTGAGTTAAGACTCCCTATGTGCCAAATGGAGCTGCACAGCACAGATAGCTTGGTGTTACTTTCCCCCAAATGGTAATTCCATCCTGCTACATCAGTTCAAAAACAATCGAAATTATAAATAACTTTCCCCGAAGTCATTTTGTCGCCTTCTTTTGTACCTGTATTAACGCCGTATTGGGGGGGGGGGAGAATAACTAGTCCATTTCAGACCATCAGATTCAACTAAGAGGACCCGGGTTCGAATCCTCTGCTGCGGCGTTAAAACCTTGGGCAAGTTCACTCAGCTGCATAAATGAATACCTGGCAATAGGCAAGTGATTGATATGTGTGCGAGTAGCCTTCGCGCATTGATTGCAGCATATGGCTGCATGCTTCCCAGAGATGGTGTCTGATTGAATAGGACTGCCAGCGAACTAAAGTGTAAAGCGCTTTGAGCAATCCTGAGGATAGGATACTGCGCTATATAAGAACTTACCTTTACCTCTTATAACTGAACACTCACGCCAACGTCCAAGCCACACCCCAAAGGTATTTCCTTTTTGAGATTGGCGAACTGCCAACTCCACATATCGCTCCACCCAGGTAGACAAAACTGTCTCTTTCCTTAAGCTTCATCCCATCCTGGTGTATTTACAGCTCTTTCCTCCTATGTTCCACCCGCATTACCTCAGTCTTCTCCAAACATACTCTCAGTTCAAGTCTGCTGAACATATCTTTCCACTCTATCAGCTGTTCTTGGAGATTTGCTTCCCCGTCCGCTACTACTGCCAGGCCATGCATCTGAGTACAATAGTTTCCGGAGTATGTCTTTTTGGAGTATGGCGCGGTGTGTGCGTGGGCGCGCGCGTGTGTGTGCGTGCACGTGCTCATGCGCGTGTGCATGGGTGTACGGGGATGTGGGTGTGTGTGGGTGTGTGTGTGCGCTCGCGTGTGTGTATGTGTGTGGTTGCGTGTGCGTGAGCGTGTGCGTGTGCGTGTGTTTCATAAATCTTACATTACCTCCCACCACTGGGTGTGTGTGTTCGTGTGTGTGTGTGTGTTCGTGTGTGTGTGTGTGTGTGTGTGTGTGTGTGTGTGTGTGTGTGTGTGTGTGTGTGTGTGTGTGTGTGTGTGTGTGTGTGTGTGTGTGTGTGTGTGTGTGTGTGTGTGTGTGTGTGTGTGTGGTGTGTGTGTGTGTGTGTGTCGTATTTATATTCATTGCTTACTCGTATTAGAAAACCTACCCAGCCTCGATCATCTGGTTCTGTTTTACATTTTACCCCAATAGTAAATACAAATATCGGGAGTAGGTGTTTTTTCTGTGGCTGTAGTACTCTTTGGAATAGAGGTCTATGCTTCCTTCGATCTAGTGTTAGATCAGACGCAGGCTGAACCATTATGCGATTCTGAAATATTTTTAATATCTTGCTTTTACGTTTTTGAATTAGTAATGGTTTATTAAAATAGATATAAAACAAATTAATTTACTAAAGCGTTACGTTGCGGTTTGTGTACGTGACAATCAATTGCTCCACGTGACCTTCGTCAAACATAAGTATTTATAATGGTAACGTATGGGCGGCATCACATCTGCTATATCAAACTGATTCCATCTTTTATGGACACACCGGTGATAGACAAGAGGTTACGTGACGAGATAATGTGAGAGTACGCTGCGCACGCATTTGATGATTGTTGGAAGTTATCTTTAAATATACTATATTTTTGCTCTAAAAGCAGTAAGAAACTTCATTTCATCGGTAATGTCTATGATAATATAAAGTCTTTATCGGAAGGAGGGTGGAGATTAATACAAAAAGAAAAGTGACGATGACAACATATATCCACACAACACAATCTCTTACACATAAAAGCACGCTCTCTTTTTTCTCCCGTTAATCTCTCCCCTCAGTCTCCCCTCTCTCCCTCTCCTTCCTTCGTCCCTCTCCTTCCCTCCCATCCACCCCCTCACTGCTTCATCAGAATAATGTTTGTTAGTGCTAATATCACCCATCTATCTAACCCGTATATAGAATACCATTATAAAGAAGTGTATTGGTGATTTGGCGCAGCAGCAGACTGTGAAATGAATTACCTGTGAACATTCGTGTATCCGGGATATTACGTATGTTTAGAAGGTGTTTAAAGACATACCTTATTATTAGCCATTTCAATTAATTTAAATTGTTTTGAAATGACGGACATTGCTTTATAATTTCTTTTTAGTGTCATACATGTTTTAATCAGTGTTTATGTTTTAGATTACTTTATAGATTTATATATATATATATATATATATATATATATATATATTTACGTACACAATTTTAGTAAAGGTTTTAATTTTATATAAATTTATATAATTTACATACCAAGGTTTAGAACTATACATCTTAAAATTTATTTTAAATTAATTTATATAATTTACATAGTAAGATTTACTAGTACATCTTAAAACCAAACAAATTATATGATTTATATTAATTTATATAATTTACATTTCTATTTATTAATATACATTTAGTATATTTCTTGTGCAGCGCATCGATCCGCCATGTGGGAATTAGCGCTATATAAAACCTTTATTGTTATTATTAATATTTAAACCGTCCAGTGCCTATTTTTAGCAAATAGATAAATGAAATGCACAAATGAGTAGCGCTGCAATCCTTTTTCGTACTGATGCACAATGTGTCAGAGGGAACAAGTTTGTGATGTTGTCTCACTTTGTCTGTTTCCCTTCTGATTTACCTCTCCCCGTCCCTTCCTTTAAAAATACTCAACATTTTCTCCCTACTTCCCTGCTTGGCGGCCCCTCGCCCTCTCCCTCTCCCACTCCCTCACTTTCTTTGTTCTCTACTATTTCCCTTCTCACTGTCCCTCTACACCCCTCTTCCTCCATACTTTCATTAGTTTCATCCACCAATCCTTTTCACCCCTCCCGTCATTCTAATTAAGCCGCAATTCGGTACGGTCATGGGTATTTGCACATTCGACAAGAAGAGCGAAGCTACTTGTGCTATTCAAGGCAAACTTGTTTTGTCCGTGTGTAATACCTGTCATGCTTCAGTTTATCACAGACAATGCAATGCTTCACTGCCGTGGACATTCTTAGACTGACGTGCGGCCTCCGACAATGGAGTCCCGCGCAAGAAACACTGATTGACAACGTATAATTAGCAACCTCCGTCGCGTTGAACATGACAGTACAAACAAATGACTTAAGCGTTCGATCGAAAGCATGGATTTGTCGAAATGCAGTTGTAGTCGAAATGCAGTTCTCCCGGTTTTCAGTACAAGACCAACTTCACGTGTTTATGGATGGTTCTTGTGCGGTCGGGTGCAGCGTATCGTATGATATTCGGAAAACAATACACATTTGACGTATTGTGTATTGCGCCAAATCACCAATACACTTCTTTATAATGGTATTCTATATAGATGGGTGATTTTAGCACTAACAAACATTATTCTGATGAAGCAGTGAGGGGGTGGATGGGAGGGAAGGAGAGGGACGAAGGAAGGAGAGGGAGAGAGGGGAGACTGAGGGGAGAGATTAACGGGAGAAAAAAAGAGCGTGCTTTTATGTGTAAGAGATTGTGTTTGTGTGGATATATGTTGTCATCGTCACATTTCTTTTTGTATTAATCTCCACCCTCCTTCCTATGAAGACTTTATATTATCATAGACATTACCGATGAAATGAAGTTTCTTACTGCTTTTAGAGCAAAAATATAGTATATTTAAAGATAACTTCCAACAGTCATCAAACGCGTGCGCAGCGTACTCTAACATTATCTCGTCACGTAACCTCTTGTCTATCACCGGTGTGTCCATAAAAGATGGGATCAGTTTGATATAGCCGATATGATGCCGCACATACGATACCATTATAAATACTGTTGGCAAAGGTTATGCTTGACGAAGGTCACCTGCAGCAATTGATTGTCACGTACACAAACCGCAACGTAACGCTTTAGTAAATTAATTTGTTTTATATCTATTTTAATAAACCATTACTAATTCAAAAACGTAAAAGCAAGATATTAAAAATATTTCAGAATCGCATAATGGTTCAGCCTGCGTCTGATCTAACACTAGATCGAAGGAAGACCTCTATTCCAAAGAGTACTACAGCCACAGGAAAAAGCACCCACTGCCAATATTTGTATTTACTATTGGGGTAAAATGTAAAACAGAACCAGATGAGCGATGCTGGGTAGGTTTTCTAATACGAGTAAGCAATGAATATAAATACGACACACACACACGCACGCACGCACGCACGCACGCACGCACGCACGCACTCACGCACGCACGCACGCACGCACGCACGCACGCACGCACGCACCACACACACACACACACACACACACACACACACACACACACACACACACGAACACACACACCCAGTGGTTGGAGGTAATGTAAGATTTATGAAACACACGCACACGCACACGCTCACGCACACGCACACACAACCACACACATACATACACACACGCGCGCACACACACACCCACACACACCCACATCCCCGTACACCCATGCACACGCGCATGAGCACGTGCACGCACACACACGCACGCGCCCACACACACACACCGCGCCCACACACACACAGTGGTGGGAGGTAATGTAAGCTTCATGAAAATGGTCACAGCCCGGGCCATTCTTACGGTTTATCGTGTAGGCCTATTTGGAAAGATTAACAAGCATTGGTGAAGTGTGAGTAGAGATGCTGGCGGTGGCCGAGAGAGTTGGAAGATGATCGACAAAAATAAATTGCTGAACACCTGCAAGAGAGACGGGAAGTTCACAGAGGAATAAAGAACGGAGATGTGTGCATGACCCGGGAAATCTTTGAAGCAATGCGTTGCTAAGCCAAATGTTGAAGTTGCCCGGAAGAATCTGGATGGCAGAATAAGAGCAATAGTGTAAGAGGAAATCAGTGAAGAACAGCTGGAGTTTAGACAAGGAAGAGGAACGGCGCATGGGATGTTTGCCCAGAGGTAGTTAGTAGAGAAGAAACTGGAAGGACAGGAGGATATGGCAATTAGATTCATATACTTGGAGAAGGCCTGTGCTACAAACCCAAGAGAAAACTGACACAGGGGAGCGCCTTGAGCCCATTGTTGTTTATCGCTGTGATGAAACTGATAAACAGAAAGATTTGTACAAAAGTCATACTGCGGAAACTATTGTACTCAGATGCATGGCCTGGCAGTAGTAGCGAACGGGGAAGCAAATCTCCAAGAACAGCTGATAGAGTGGAAAGATATGTTCAGCAGACTTGGACTGAGAGTATGTTTGGAGAATACGGAGGTAATGTGGGTGGGACATAGGTGGAAAGAGCTGTAAATACACCAGGATGGGATGAAGCTTAAGAAAAGAGACAGTTTTGTCTACCTGGGTGGAGCGATATGTGGAGTTGGCAGTTCGCCAATCTCAAAAAGGAAATACCTTTGGGGTGTGGCTTGGACGTTGGCGTGAGTGTTCAGTTACAAGAGGTAAAGGTAAGTTCTTATATAGCGCAGTATCCTATCCTCAGGATTGCTCAAAGCGCTTTACACTTTAGTTCGCTGGCAGTCCTATTCAATCAGACACCATCTCTGGGAAGCTTGCAGCCATATGCTGCAATCAATGCGCGAAGGCTACTCGCACACATATCAATCACTTGCCTATTGCCAGGTATTCATTTATGCAGCTGAGTGAAAACTTGCCCAAGGTTTTAACGCCGCAGCAGAGGATTCGAACCCGGGTCCTCTTAGTTGAATCTGATGGTCTAAAATGGACTAGTGATTCCCTCCCCCCAAATACGGCGTTAATACAGGTACAAAAGAAGCCGACAAAAAGACTTCGGGGAAAGTTATTTATAATTTCGATTTTTTTGAACGTATGTAGCAGGATGGAATTATCATTTGGGGGAAAGTAACACCAAGCTATCTGTGCTGTGCAGCTCCATTTGGCACATAGGGAGTCTTAACTCAGTACCAAACAAAGTGGGGGGAAATTGGCATTTCCATTTCTTTGGAACAGTAAACCCGAAGCTTTGACAAGAAAATCACTATTAAACACATTTGCGGATGGACGTTTTAATATTGTAGATATTAGAACTAAAATAGAATCTTTATTTGTCAAACAAGTTCTGCAATTAATTAAAGAACATAACGCCAGGTGGACCTTCTTAGCAATGTATTATCTGGGTATACATGTCAAAGAGCATCTAGTTCTGTTCCGCCTCTACCCACCTTAAATGTCATGGTGCTGGTTCACGTCCGGGTAATTTAGTCAGAGAGACAAGCCGTCAATCGATGCCATTTCGACGACTTTCAATGTTATTAGTAAGATAATTTCTTTCAAATTAAACCATTACTTAGAACTGTATCAGCTTAGAACATGTTAAATGCGATTCTTTCGAGTTTGACTTGTTCGGCGCAACATATTCGTCACATCCCATGATCGTTCGACGGACAGCCACGCGTCGTGCGTCTGTGCCACGCCCCACGAACGTCGCCCGGTACAAAGTTACGCAACAGGAACGGGAGCGCCAGCAACCGATGTCGCTTCGATCACCGCAGCAACTTGTCTCTTGTTTCGGCCGGCCGCATCTATTCACATCTCGAAGTGCTGACCAATCCCAGGGAATATGATCGGGCACCTGGAACGTGTTTATAAACACACCGAAAGCTGATATAATCCTGTGTATTAGTATATGCGAATACACAATGCGATGTGTACATATTGAACTTTGCAGATACTTTATATACTGTGCAACGTGACGCATACACAGTAGTCCCCTTCTTATACGGTCCCCTCGTCATTGGCCACCCGGATTATACGGCCACATTTTCATTGCAATAGCGTTTTCTAATAGGAACTACCTCTCACTAGCGGACATCCGGCTAACGAGGCCAATGATCAGGGTTGTATGAAATTTTTTCTCCCTTCAGCGGCAAATCGGTAGTCAAAAACAAATTAAGTAGGCCTACAATACACACTCGTCGTCCTTGGCACTAAACCTCAGAGTCATAGATGGTATTGTTGCACTGATAGATGTCACGAATGTTGACAAAGTAACGGTAAACAACAATTTAAGTAGGCCTGTTGTACATGTGTGCTGAAAGAGGAGAGGCCAGTTTGTCTTGACACAGGGGCATTCATCCATAGTTCCAATCACCAGAGGCCGTCTGTCTTAGTTATCGGCGGAAATGTTCAACTTATTGTGGCTTCACATATCACATATTAACAATGCAGCCAGACGTTCGGTGATTGTGGAACCTACATGATTGTAGGGGGCGCTGACACGGAATTCTGGTCTATGACTTTTTCGCGTTCTTTACGCGAGCCGCCGCGCTGTTTATTCATGTTTCAGTTTATTTTTGAGATGTGTTAATCTCCAGCTGTTATAACTATAGTTAAGGTATATCTGCAACTGGTGTTAGCACATGCTGGACATAGTGATTGAATGCGGCACAACCAGGTTATGGGACGCTAGCGGTTGACGGCACGAGGCCCGAATTGCGTAACGTCCACTTGGAAGTTAGTTTATAAGTTCTGCACGTTCCCCATTTTTTAAATAAAACGTTTAAAAATGTTCAAATGGATGTACAATTACGCAGGTTAGAATTATCAGAAAATACTGATCTTCCGTTTTGTTGCGTTCTATCGTCCTATCCTGTCTCGCTGTTGCTGTCGCTCTCTGTTGGTCTGTCTGTCTGTCAGTCTGTCTGTCTGTCTGTCTGTCCGTCTCTCCTCTCTCGCTCCCTCTCTCACTACTTATCTTTCTCTCTGCCATTTTCTCTCTCTCTTCCCCTCTCTCTCTCTCTTTGTATCTCTCTCTCCCCCTCCCGCTCCCCCGTCCCTCCTCCTCTTCGTCTCCCCCCCTCTCTCTCTCTCTCTGTCTGTCTGTCTGTCTGTCTTTTTCTCTCTTTCCCATTATGTCTCTCTGTATCCCTCTCTCTCTCTCCGCATTCTCTCTTCCCCTCTATCTCTTCCCCTCCCTATATCTCCCTATTTCTCCCCCTCTAGCTCCCTCTCTCTCCCTCCTTCCACTTGCATTTCGAACTGTGGCGCCTCACCTGGATAATCAAGAGTTACTGGTCGCATGGTCCTTGTCCTTGATACTCATCCGTCAGATGGCGCCACTATTTAATGTCTCGACATTGGTGACGAACGATCAAAGACGCTGTTTTTCGTGTGGACGACGTCACATTCAGCAAACCTCCGCGCCCGATTATTCTGGTAGGTTGGCGATCATTTGTTCTGACTATATTGCATTTTAGTGAAAACCTTATACGCTGCGGATATAACTGTCTAGTCGTCGTTTTTAGTGTTCGTCATATAAACGCTAGAAGCCTAGAGCGCTAGACTAGTAAGTCTGACTCTAAGTAGACTACGGCGCCTACAAGATCCCTGACGATTTCCCGCCAAAACCGTGATACAGCTACGCTACGCAGTCGTCTACGTTCCTCGTCCAGTTATAAACTGATTACGTTCACTAATTCATTTTCTTCAGATGATCCTGTTGAATGATGATGTGAAACGTAGGAAATGTGCAGTCAGCTAAGCAGGGTCATTGACAGCGCCGTGGCAGTTCATGATCATCAGACGACATTCAGAATTGTTCAGTTACATACCGGTGGCGTCGCTCTGAACGCTGAGGTGGCTTTGCCGCTAGGGTGGATCCAGGGGGAGGGCATATACCCCTAAATCTTTGTCCGTGGTGGGCCTTACGTGCCACATAGTCTTAGACGATGTGGGATGCACTTACAGTGGACAACATGAGGGATGCACTAGCAGTGGACCTCGTGAGCAAGGCACTAACGGTGGACCTCATGATGGATGCACTTGCAGTGGACCTCGTGATGGATGCACTTGCAGTGGACCTCGTGAGGGATGCACTTGCAGTGGACCTCGTGAGGGATGCACTAGCAGTGGACCTCGTGAGGGATGCACTTGCAGTGGACCTCGTGAGAGATGCACTTGCAGTGGACCTCGTGAGGGATGCACTAGCAGTGGACCTCGTGAGGGATGCACTTGCAGTGTACCTGTGAGGGATGCACTAGCAGTGGACCTCGTGAGGGATGCACTTGCAGTGGACCTCGTGAGGGATGCACTTGCAGTGGACCTCGTGAGGGATGCACTAGCAGTGAACCTCGTGAGGGATGCACTTGCAGTGAACCTCGTGAGGGATGCACTTGCAGTGGACCTCGTGAGGGATGCACTTGCAGTGGACCTCGTGAGGGATGCACTTGCAGTGGACCTCGTGAGGGATGCACTGCAGTGAACCTCGTGAGGGATGCACTTGCAGTGGACCTCGTGAGGGATGCACTAGCAGTGAACCTCGTGAGGGATGCACTTGCAGTGGACCTTCGTGAGGGATGCACTTGCAGTGGACCTCGTGAGGGATGCACTTGCAGTGGACCTCGTGAGGGATGCACTTGCAGTGGACCTCGTGAGGGATGCACTAGCAGTGAACCTCGTGAGGGATGCACTTGCAGTGGACCTCGTGAGGGATGCACTAGCAGTGAACCTCGTGAGGGATGCACTTGCAGTGGACCTCGTGAGGCATGCACTTACACACACACACACACACACACACACACACACACACACACACACACACACACACACACACACACACACACAAAACACACACACACACACACACACACACACACACACACACACACACACACACACACACACACACACACACACACACACACACACACACACACACACACACACACACACACACACACACACACACACACACACACACACACACACACACACACACAAACAAGTACAAAACATGAATAAACATTGAATTTTTTTTATAATATACCTGACTAAATCCTTCACTTTTCTATGTGCATCATCTTGTGCTTATTAAATCCTTCGCATGCACGTACATTTGCACACACACACATAAAAGCACCAAATGTGGTAGCTACTCTAGCTAACTAGTCACAGACATGTATTCAAAATGGGCCTTCAGAAAGTAGCTACAGCAATCACCACTGGAGACCATAAAGCTGTCTTTGAGTAAGCCAGTGAGTCCCAGCGCTATCAGTCAGAAGGCCAGATGAAGCTTGGGACAGTAATATGTATAAGCACTGCCAGTCATTGGAGAATTACTTGTGAGCAACGTCTGAGCCAGTCCGACTTCTGTTGCATTCTGCAACCTGCGAGGAGACAGGCCAACAATTGGCTGCAGACTCTGGCTAATTTTCCTGCTAAGTAAACAGTCATAATGGCCTGTGGCCAAGGAAAAACTGACCTTATTTGTTAAAATAAACACATAATTCTACGAATAAGTACATCTTGCGAGACATTATGGCTCCAATTTGGTTCAATTTGTTATTTTCACAGGTCGTTTCAACACAGTCTAACTTGTCTAATATCTATTATGACATGTTAACTTGTTTGTACAATTTAGTTTTGTTAAAAAGAGACAAAGTAATCAACATTTGCAGTATTTACACCTGTAAAAACAGACTTTCTGGAAATTGTAACTATGAAAATATAAAGGGCAATGAAGAAGGACATAGCTTCCTGGAATGGATCGATGTGATTCCACCCAGACTACTATTGGAAATGGTCAGGTTAAAATATTTAAAACTAGTGTACCACCTGCAATAATTTCCAGTGTCATTAAAACTGGGTTCCACATGAATAAAAAGTAGCAATCAGTTTGCAATATTGTTTAAGTGTTAACAAAAAATTCAGAAAAATTACAGGCCTGTGAGATTAACACAGAATATATAAATTATAAAAAGTTTATTAAAAATCATAGCGGATTGGATGTTACTGCATAATAATTTGATCAAATGGCTGCTTACAAAAACACTTTATTTTCTAAGTGGCCAAACTAGGGTATGTGGATAGATGAGCGATGACCAGCATATTGTTTTAGTTTATTTAGAATGCCTTCTTCAAAGTGTCACATCAAATATTACCACACCTACTTTAATTGATGACCAATGACATTGTTGATGGCACAATCACCTACAGAAAATGGCTGTTTGGCCAAAAAGGGATGATTAAATAGCAGACTGGGAGGTTTTGAATGAGAACTTTTTGATTAGATGGTACCACAATTAACACCTACGGTTGACTCAAGTTATTCTTTAAAGATAATAAAAAGTTACCTAAAAATGTGAGCTTCACATCTCGATAAAAGAAAACTTGGACTTGTGATAAGCCCAAAGGTTATTCTCTAGGGAACTGTCTGGTTAAATCTTTAGTAGAATTTGTATTTTTAACGATCACGAGACAAGTCGTCATCTTGTAGTCATCGTCAGACAGGGAGGAGGCCAAGATATCAGCCACAATCAATGGGTCACCCAATCAAATGTCAACTTGCACTTTATCCCAGTTATGGTCTTAATTAGCCAACAATTTAGGGAGAATCCTAAACTAAGGCCTGCATCAGGCGCCTGCCTATCCAGAGACCTCAAGACTGGTATTTAAAACTCATATAAGACTGCTAGGGCCAGCTAAATTAACTGATGGTTCTAATTCCTAGGACCCCACATTAATGACTAACATCGGCATAACTAGTAGCACAAATTAAATGGATCAGTATTAAAAAGAAAAGCTCAAATGTAATTGGTTTCTCCTTGAAAAATACAAAAGTAGCCAATTTAATGGTTGCATTTGGCATGACTGGCTTCCATGCAAGCCAAAAAGCACACTTTCGAGTAATTTCAGACACGCTAAAATATTTATAGCTCTTTGTAAGAAATTCCCTTACTTTAGAGCATAATTTTTGAAATGTATATGCCATATTTCTAGCTTGGCACAAAACGTTTTTGAGCTATAGATTGGATTGTAATGTGTGTGTAATACGACACTGATCCCAAAATGTCTTGTTGATCTTATGATGAGCCTGGTTCGGGGAAATAATTAATATTTGACTGCATACTTTTTCACATGTCACATTGGCACATGTATTCATTTCATGAATTCTGTTGGCAGCAATTTTAAGTAGGACAAAGTTGAATAAAAATGACATTTTCAGTAATCGTTCCACACATAGGCAAAGTTGATTCCATGTCCCATCTGCTGTCCTGTTAGTTTTCACCGCCCACCTCAGAGCTATACATGTACTCTTGCTGTGGCACGGTAGGTGAAGGATCAGATTCAGCAAAAGCATCCGGGGTTCGAATTCCCTGGGGAGTTTCGAACCGTGGCCAAGTTTGTTAACTTTACAATTTGCTCCAGTTCACTCAGCTGAATTAATGACTATCTGGCTACAGACAAAGGTATATGTTTGCATGTGTGAATAGTTATGGTACATTAATTGCAGCATGACAAATTATGGCATTCTAAAAGGTTTATACCAATTTAAAGATTTTTTCAAGCACAATGTGATGAACTATTTAGATGCGTCCAAATCCATTGGTAGAATTATTTATTCAAGCAACAACCTGGAGTATTAGCGGTCATGCTAAAGAAATTCCATGAAAGTTCAATAATAATTACACCATCGTCTGCTGCCATGTACCGTTTCATTTATACATGAGGGAACTAGACCCAAGTGCACTGCGCTAAATCACAGAGGCTTGCACACTCATACATGCAAGTTTAGTTTTCATTTGATGTGTTGTAGAAACGCTCCAACCATCCTGAAACTGCATGTCAGTAGATAGATAGGATTACTTTAACTACCACAAGTTTTAGCTTCTTTAGTATTCCCTTCAAACAACATGTGTACATTATGTTGAGATGGTCGTAAACTGTAATTTTTGTAGAATGTTGTTTGCCTAGATCATATTTAATTGAATGTACTTTGACCTTGAAAGTACAAACACCCGTATGACAAAAGTTCTTCTGTGCTGGGTCAAATGTTCAAACAAATTATTTGCATTCATAATTTCAAAAAGTCTCATGACAAAATAATACAGTGCACTTCTGGTGCTGAGAAAATCGATAAATATTTGAAATTCAGCACTAAAATAGCTCAATATCTTTCACAGAAAATAGTAATCAAAACAGCCATAAGATTGTCATATTAGCAAATGGGCCATCCAAGCCTTTCTAAAAGTGTAAAGAAATGTGAACGTTGGCCTGGAGACACAAGGTACAATCCCACGTAAACCTGTCATGTACTTAGCGCAAAACATTTCTGTTCTGATTAAATTATATCTGCAATGTTCAGCAACTCATGTTGTTAATGCTTGTGAGAAATATCTGAAATGCAATTTTTAAATCATTACTGATACTTCACGTTTAATTGAGATGAAGTCGGCCAATAAGATGATCACATTAGAGAGAGATCTTCTCGTTTGGCCAATTAGATAAGCGACTACCAGAGACCCCAACAGTCGACATGAGTGAATTTCATTTGATTAAATGTATTTTGGGAGGGTTGGTGTTCATTTGAACAGGTCTGCCATGCAGGGAATAAGTGTAAAAGTCCTAACTCCTAAAGACAGATACGGAACTGTAAACTGTAGATTTGTCCCGCATTACAATTTTTAAGTCAACCTTTTTATTCTTTTAGATGTTCTGGTTTCCAAAAATATTCAGTGTCAGCACATAGGCAGATCATTACAGCACAACACTTCTGGGGGAGGGAAAGAGTCTGTGGGAGGGAAGGGGTCTGTGGGAGGGAAGGGGTCTGTGGGAGGGAAGGAGTCTGTGGGAGCGAAGGGGTCTGTGGGAGGGAAGGAGTCTGTGGGAGGGAAGGGGTCTGTGGGAGGGAAGGAGTCTGTGGGAGGGAAGGGGTCTGTGGGAGGGAAGGATTCTGTGGGAGGGAAGGGGTCTGGGGAGGGAAGGAGTCTGTGGGAGGGAAGGAGTCTGTGGGAGGGAAGGAGTCTGTGGGACGGAAGGGGTCACTTGGAGGGAAGGGGTCTGTGGGAGGGAAGGAGACTGTGGGAGGGCAGGAGTCTGGGGGAGGGAAGGAGTCTGGGGGAGGGAAGGAGACTGTGGGAGGGCAGGAGTCTGGGGGAGGGAAGGAGTCTGTGGGAGGGAAGGGGTCTGTGGGAGGGAAGGAGACTGTGGGAGGGCAGGAGTCTGGGGGAGGGAAGGAGTCTGGGGGAGGGAAGGAGTCTGGGGGAGGGAAGGAGTCTGTGGGAGGGAAGGGGTCTGTGGGAGGGAAGGAGACTGTGGGAGGGCAGGAGTCTGGGGGAGGGAAGGAGTCTGGGGGAGGGAAGGAGTCTGGGGGAGGGAAGGAGTCTGGGGGAGGGAAGGAGTCTGGGGGAGGGAAGGAGTCTGGGGAGGGAAGGAGTCTGGGGGAGGGAAGGAGTCTGGGGGAGGGCAGGAGTCTGGGGGAGGGAAGGAGTCTGCGGGAGGTAAGGAGACTGTGGGAGGGCAGGAGTCTGGGGGAGGGAAGGAGTCTGGGGGAGGGAAGGAGTCTGTGGGAGGGAAGGAGTCTGGGGGAGGGCAGGAGTCTGGGGGAGGGAAGGAGTCTGGGGAGGGCAGGAGTCTGTGGGAAGGAAGGAGTCTGGGGAGGGCAGGAGTCTGGGGGAGGAAGGAGTCTGGGGGAGGGAAGGAGTCTGTGGGAGGGAAGGAGTCTGCGGGAGGGAAGGAGTCTGGGGGAGGGAAGGAGTCTGGGGGAGGGAAGGAGTCTGGGGGAGGGAAGGAGTCTGGGGGAGGGAAGGAGTCTGGGGAGGGAAGGAGTCTGGGGGAGGGAAGGAGTCTGGGGGAGGGAAGGAGTCTGCGGGAGGGAAGGAGTCTGGGGGAGGGAAGGAGTCTGGGGGAGGGAAGGGGTCTGTGGGAGGGAAGGGGTCTGTGGGAGGGAAGGGGTCTGTGGGAGGGAAGGAGTCTGCGGGAGGGAAGGAGTCTGGGGGAGGGAAGGAGACTGTGGGAGGGAAGGAGTCTGTGGGAGGGAAGGAGTCTGTGGGAGGGAAGGAGTCTGCGGGAGGGAAGGAGTCTGGGGGAGGGCAGGAGTCTGCGGGAGGGAAGGAGTCTGCGGGAGGGAAGGAGTCTGCGGGAGGGAAGGAGTCTGCGGGAGGGAAGGAGTCTGCGGGAGGGAAGGAGTCTGTGGGAGGGAAGGAGTCTGTGGGAGGGAAGGAGTCTGTGGGACGGAAGGGGTCACTTGGAGGGAAGGGGTCTGTGGGAGGGAAGGAGACTGTGGGAGGGCAGGAGTCTGGGAGAGGGAAGGAGTCTGGGGGAGGGAAGGAGTCTGGGGGAGGGAAGGAGACTGTGGGAGGGCAGGAGTCTGGGGGAGGGAAGGAGTCTGTGGGAGGGAAGGAGACTGTGGGAGGGCAGGAGTCTGGGGGAGGGAAGGAGTCTGGGGGAGGGAAGGAGTCTGGGGGAGGGAAGGGGTCTGTGGGAGGGAAGGGGTCTGTGGGAGGGAAGGAGACTGTGGGAGGGCAGGAGTCTGGGGGAGGGAAGGAGTCTGGGGGAGGGAAGGAGTCTGGGGGAGGGCAGGAGTCTGGGGGAGGGAAGGAGTCTGGGGGAGGGAAGGAGTCTGCGGGAGGGAAGGAGTCTGGGGGAGGGAAGGAGTCTGGGGAGGGCAGGAGTCTGGGGGAGGGAAGGAGTCTGCGGGAGGAAGGAGACTGTGGGAGGGAAGGAGTCTGGGGGAGGGAAGGAGTCTGGGGAGGGAAGGAGTCTGTGGGAGGGAAGGAGTCTGGGGGAGGGAAGGGGTCTGCGGGAGGGAAGGAGTCTGCGGGAGGGAAGGAGTCTGTGGAGGGAAGGAGTCTGGGGGAGGGAAGGGGTCTGGGGGAGGGAAGGGGTCTGGGGGAGGGAAGGGGTCTGTGGGAGGAAGGAGTCTGGGGGAGGGAAGAAGTCTGGGGGAGGGAAGGGGTCTGGGGAGGGAAGGAGTCTGCGGGAGGGAAGGAGTCTGAGGGAGGGATGAAGTCTGGGGAGGGAAGGGGTCTGGGGGAGGGAAGGAGTCTGGGGGAGGGAAGGAGTCTGTGGGAGGGGAGGAGTCTGGGGGAGGGAAGGGGTCTGTGGGAGGGAAGGGGTCTGGGGGATGAAGGAGTCTGGGGGAGGGAAGGGGTCTGGGGGAGGGAAGGAGTCTGGGGGAGGGAAGGGGTCTGTGGGAGGGAAGGGGTCTGGGGAGGGAAGGGGTCTGTGGGAGGGAAGGGGTCTGTGGGAGGAAAGGGGTCTGTGGGAGGGAAGGAATCTGGGGAAGGAAGGAGTCTGGGGGAGGGAAGGAGTCTGAGGGAGGGAAGAAGTCTGGGGGAGGGAAGGGGTCTGGGGGAGGGAAGGAGTCTGGGGGAGGGAAGGAGTCTGGGGGAGGGAAGGAGTCTGCGGGGAGGGAAGGAGTCTGCGGGAGGGAAGGAATCTGGGGAAGGAAGGAGTCTGGGGGAGGGAAGGAGTCTGGGGGAGGGAAGGAGTCTGGGGGAGGGAAGGAGTCTGGGGGAGGAAGGAGTCTGGGGGAGGGAAGGAGTCTGCGGGAGGGAAGTATTCTGCGGGAGGGAAGGAGTCTGGGGTGGAAGGAGTCTGGGGGAGGGAAGGAGTCTGGGAGGGAAGGAGTCTGGGAGGGAAGGAGTCTGTGGGAGGGAAGGAGTTTGTGCATAACTTTATGCATAGACCCGTCCACCCGTCCTTTGGACAGGTAAAACATTTTTGGGATAGGCAGAAATATCACTGGACGGGTGGTAAATAAAAATGAAGGATCAAACAAGATCTTCCAAAATCATAAATATTGCCAGTTGTGCCTTGAAAATGGGTGTCCTACGTGTGCTTGCAGCTTAAAATTTCAAGTTATGAAACACCTAAACTGGCTTACATATATGTGAGTTGACATCCATGTGTCTACCTGAAAAATGTGTGAATGGCAACAATTTAATCATGCATAAAGTCCTCTGTAAATACTAAGAATGGTAAATTTAGACAGTTGTGTACACCCCTTTGAGACCCATAAAAAAAAGAACATTAGTGGGCGATGTTGGGGCAGAGGTGAAACTGGCGTCAGGCTGGAAATGACGTCTCTCTTCGTAATAACATGATTAGCCGTCTTATCGATTCACCGCCGTCGTATTTGTCTTACGAAGAAACGGTGCGAAAAGCCCTTGGGTGATCTTTTTTCTTAGCCCGGTTAAGTAAGTCATTTCATCAGCATTTCCCGCCAGATTACAACACCCATAATCCAACCATAAGATGTGGTAAACGTGTCGGAACGCATCCGCGTATTTCCCCATCGACATGATTTATCTGTCATTTTGCTTAATGTAAATAATTGATCAAAAACGCCATAATCGATCTGCCGTTTACAACCGGGATTATTTTTTTGACAACCAGGAGCTACGTTGGTTGCGACGGAATGTTCGGCGTGATTTAATGTGCGCAAAACAGTTAGTGGCAATGTCGTTAAAAAGGTTGTTCATTGATACATTAAACAAGTGTGTAAGTGATCGTTTGCGGTTGATACATGGTCGGTGACTAACGCATATTGATTTCCGAAGTGGATGTGGAGTTTAACCACCTTTTGCGGTCCATTATGGTGATGCATTTTCAAATTATCAAACTTGTAATCAATCGCCGTTAGCATCCGTGGTGTCATCTTTCATTGTTAGTGTTTTCTCAGAAGACGTAGACGGACATGGCTATATTAGGGATGTATGTGACTATGTGGTGATATTGGAAAACCGTTTACTTAGTGAGCTAATGCAGCGTAATGAAGATGTTTCCTGTGATTTAAAAACCTGGACATGTGTACTAGGTGTGGTGGAATTGGACCCGGTATTCTGAACTTTGGTCCACTTCTGTATTTCCCATCGACAGTTGCTAGTTAATTTTTGTTGACATTTTGGGAGGTTGCTGGCTATGAACATTTGGTGACATCAGAAATTATTTTTATTCATAACTGGTACATGAATATTTGTTAACGTATATGATATACGCTAATAAATATTGCTTACTGGTATAAATTTTTCAGTAATTACAAAAATGAACATGTCACTGTAAAGTGTAATATTATGTAGAATAGTTAGAACACAATGCATTTAAAAGTACAAATTAATATGTAATACTAGCTTATACCTCTCTTGGAGATAAAAACGAACATTATTTACAACCCTTATAGTGGCACGATATGGAACTCATTGCATAATCACCTCAGGAGAAATGCCCTTGAGAAAAGCAAAGCATATCAAAAATAAATGTAAATAACCGTAAGTGATAATGGCGTTTTCTTCTGGAAACAATTTTTGTATCGGAGACAGAAATGTTTCCTTTAATAATAATAATAATATAGGAATTTATATAGCATCCGTATCCACCTACATGTAAGATAAAATTCTCTCGGTTGCTTTACACAGCAGAACTGCATTAATTAAATAAAATTATAAAATATACACATAACCAGCGGCGTACACAACATTTCTTCAATGCATTATACCTCTGCCTAAGTAATAGGCAACAGCGATGATGATGATATTAATACATTTTATAATATCCACCGTCGGGCTACGGTGACCAATCTATTGTGTGGACATCATGTGGGTGTCATTAATTTCCGGCGTTACATGGTACCCTGGGGTTCGAGTCGGGAAGAGATGTTATAGCGTTCGTGATGGTTGTATTAATTTGCTTAATGGCAACAAGAGATCTCCGTTGCGTACATTTGTCGAGGCTGTGTAAGCAATGGGCTGTCTTCTACTAAGCGTGGGGACCTTTGATATAATGATAACGTTGCAGCTTTTGTACTCGTGTGTGGTGACATGTGAAGGTGGAGCTTTTTGTTGTTAAAAACAGCTGGATTAATTTTAATAAGGAGTCACCGCTGCATGCCAATTTCACAATTTGTCATGTTGAAAGGTCAGAGTGAAAGGCAATTATTTAAGACATTAATGTAAAATTGACAACACTCCGATGTCACAATTTGATATGTTGAAAGGTGAAAGGTTGTCATTTAAGATGTCAATTTAAAATTGATTGCTCGTTGATGTTTTAAATCTAGATTTTTTTGTCATGTTATATTGAATTTTTGACTTGAGCAGAGCTTATGTCTGACCCTCTCTCACTCAGTCCTCTGTCTGTCTTCTCTACCTTTTCCTCTCCCTCCTACCCTCCCTCCCAATTCTCACTTCTTCCACTCTACTTCCATCCTTGTTCTTCCCTCCTGCTCTTGTTCACTCCCCATTCATCTGCTGGCCATCCTCCCTCCCTCTGCTGTACATCTTTCTCCCTCGTTCCTCTTCTCTTTCTACCTCCATCCCCTATCCTTTCCTCCTCGCTATTACACCCTCTTCCCTTTTTATCCCCTCATATATTTTCTGTCCCTCTGTTTTTCTTTCTCACTCCGCTTTTCCACCCTCCCTTGCCTTCCTTGCCTTCCCTACCCTACCCTACCCTACCCTACCCTACCCTACCCTACCCTACCCTACCCATACCCTACCATACCATACCATACCATACCATACCATACCACCCTACCCTACCCTACCCTACCCTTCCCTTCCCTCTCCCTCCCTTCCCCCCCCCTGCCCCTCCCTCCCCTCCCTCCCTCCCCTCCCTCTCCCTCCCCTCCCTCCCCTCCCCTCCCTCCCTCCTCCCCCCCTCCCCTCCCCTCCTGATAAACAGACAGAAGGCAAGTTCATGTAAAGGCTAACCTCTCTCTTCCTATTAGGCAATTAGTTGGCCCACTTAAAGGAAGCGTCCACCATTAAGGTATGGGTCGGAAATGCATTGAATTGTGTGTGCAAAGTGACAAGTACGGAAGAAGTGTCAACTGCAAGTGACTTACTCGATTCTCAGAACACTCACTACCATGGAGGAAAACATCAATTTCCTGGAGCTAGTCTGGCAGTAAATCTGGGCTGACAGTTATGGAGTTATAGAAGTAATGTAGACATCGAGTTCGTGTTCATTTATTCACACAGTGCAATGGCCGAGTCGTGTCTAGACAGCGGAAATATTGTTTTGTGCAATATAATGGACAGACGGAAGTTGTAAGTGGGGCAGGATTGTCTGCCCAGACTCTCATCTTGTATAGGCTTATAGCTGTTGATCCACTTATTGTATTTTATCCGTTGTCGTTCTTCTTGCTCCATCTGTTTAATGGACCATGCTATTCCTTTCATCCACTTTTGCTCTAGATGTTCCTTTTATTCAATGTTCCTCCAATGGTTCCTCTCATCTAATGTTCCTTGAATTTCATCCACTGTTCCTCCAATTGTTCCTCATATCCACTATTCCTCCAGTTGTTCCTCTCATCCACTGTTCCTCAAGTTGTTCCTCTCATCCACTGTTCCTCCAATTGTTAATCTCATCCACTCTTCCTCCAGTTGTTCCTCTCCTCCACTGTTCCTCTAATTGTTCCTCTCATCCACTATTCCTTCAGTTGTTCCTCTCGTCCACTGTTCCTCCAATTTTTCCTCTCATCCACTATTCCTCCAGTTGTTCCTCTCATCCACTGTTCCTCTAATTGTTCCTCTCATCCACTATTCCTTCAGTTGTTCCTCTCGCCCACTGTTCCTCCAATTGTTCCTCTCATCCACTGTTCCTCCAACTGTTAATCTCATCCACTGTTCCTCCAACTGTTAATCTCATCCACTGTTCCTCCAATTTTTCCTCTCATCCACTGTTCCTCCAATTGTTCCTCTCACTCACTGTTCCTCCAATTGTTCCTCTCATCCACTGTTCCTCCAACTGTTAATCTCATCCACTGTTCCTCCAGTTGTTCCTCTCATCCACTGTTCCTCTAATTGTTCCTCTCATCCACTGTTCCTCAGTTGTTCCTCTCATCCACTGTTCCTCTAATTGTTCCTCTCATCCACTGTTCCTCCAGTTGTTCCTCTCATCCACTGTTCCTCCAGTTGTTCCTCTCATCCACTTTCCTCAGTTGTTCCTCTCACCACTGTTCCTCTAATTGTTCCTCTCATCCACTGTTCCTTCAGTTGTTCCTCTCACTCACTGTTCCTCTAATTGTTCCTCTCATCCACTGTTCCTCCAGTTGTTCCTCTCATCCACTGTTCCTCTAATTGTTCCTCTCATCCACTGTTCCTTCAGTTGTTCCTCTCACTCACTGTTCCTCTAATTGTTCCTCTCATCCACTGTTCCTTCAGTTGTTCCTCTCACTCACTGTTCCTCTAATTGTTCCTCTCATCCACTGTTCCTTCAGTTGTTCCTCTCACTCACTGTTCCTCTAATTGTTCCTCTCATCCACTGTTCCTTCAGTTGTTCCTCTCATCCACTGTTCCTTCAGTTGTTCCTCTCATCCACTGTTCCTCCAGTTGTTCTTCTCATCCACTGTTCCTCCAGTTGGGTCCTCTCATCTACTGTTCTTCTCATCCACTGTTCCTCCAGTTGGGTCCTCTCATCTACTGTTCTTCTCATCCACTGTTCCTCCATGTGGGTCCTCTAATCCACTGTTTCTCTCATTCTTCTCATCCACTGTTCCAATGGGTTCCTATCAAAAGTCCGTTTAATTGTTACTCTCACAATTAATTTCTCCATCCAGAGTTTCAACCTCTGTTCATCTAGCAATTTTTCTCATTCAGTGCTACTATGACATAAGCAGTTTTACAGGCAGTTTAAATGGTATTTAAATAGTATTTGAATGTTGTGATTATGATTTAAAAACATTCTCGGTGCAACATTAAACCTGGTGACTGTTTCAATCTTTGCCTACCCAACTTGGCAGATCGACAAAACAATAATTTGTTCTTATACTCGGAACAATTCATAAGATTAATAAATGAGTAATTGATGTAGTTCCTTTGAGGCGGAGAGGCAGTGTGAGGGGAGCTCCCGAAAGAACAACAAGGTCACAACAAGGTCAAACGCACACATCGCACTGACTATGGCCTTCTGGCATTCTCATGCCTGCAGGAGATCGCACCAACAAAAACACATCTCTCTTCATCTAAATCATTTATGAAAGTCGCAGTTTATGGGCTTCTCTTGTCCCATTGCATATGAATCACCACTTTCTCGCAGATCGTACATAAACCTGTTTTCGGAGGCAAACGTCGAGAATGACAATGATACTGGAACCTAAACGCAGACATTAACGGCGGGCACTAAATATCATGGCCACTGTTTGTATGCATATCAAATTAATGTCTTTGGACGAGGATAATGTGAAACTGGCGATGGTTGTGGAGGAGTTGGACGCGCGTGTTCAATTATGTGTGTTTTAGTGCATGGTGTGTTGTGTGATGTTGTTATGTAAGACATGGTATGTTTATAGGATGTTGGCGCTTAAGGGTTGGTGTGTCATATGTGTTACGTGATGTTTTATTGCGTTGTGGGATATCCGGCTGTGTCACTCCATAAGGTAAACAGTTGTGTACTATTTATCATGTGATATTGAGTAATTTTTTACTAATAATTTTGTTAGTTTTAATTAGCTATTTTATGTGTGTCAGTGTACACGTAATGTTATAATGTGTTTGTGCACTACGGCATTGCACATACGAGCCTATATTTGTGCATTAAAACATGAGCCATTTACATGCATTTATGAATGAAAACAAATTAGGGTGCTTTTGCACAACATGCTTTGGACTCCGCACTCTGCTTACATTAGGAGTCCGTCTCCAGACTCACACACACACACTGGTATATCTTTACATGTATCATAAATCAATATTTATGGGAATTTGTTTAACATGCATTGGACTCCTACTCTGCTTACATTTAGGAGTCCGTGCTCCAGACTCAGTAAGAAGTATCAACTATGAGTGTTTACGAGTTTAACAGTGCAGACTGAAGATAGTACACGATAGCAGCACACTTGTACATTGATGAATTGTTTACATCAGTCACTCTAACACCGGAATTGTCATCTTTTAAAATTATGCAGTTACACAAACTCCAGGTGACATAAAAGGAGTCGGCAACAAAACAAGGAGACTTGAACTCACATCGAAGTCAAAGCCTGTACGTGTGTACATGTATACATACAACTCCTGTGTTACCCTCAGAAGCCGGGGCTGTGTAGAGTTCACATACCAAAGATACATGCACATATATCAAATCAAATCAAATTTATTTTGCAACAACAACATTACATTCTACATGAGCAAACAAAAAGAACAGTATTGTTACGTGGTGGTCACATGGCACATTTTGTGCCGTCTTCCTGTGACCCCAAAACATAAACTTTGAAATGATATATATTTACACGTATGTATACTTATTCACGTATACTCATTTGCATGACAACGGACGGTGAATTTGAGAAATTGTGAAAATCCAAACAGTGTGTTTTTAAATGAAAACAATTAGTTGTATACAGCCCCACACGTACACAGTGCGACTGTATAATATCCTTCCAGTATTTACTGTCTTCTCATCCCTGTATTGAATTGAGTCGTGGCAGTCGACTGAGGCAAATCTGTTTTCATTAATTTGCACAATTAGTGGTTTAGTGCACCAGAATTGATTTTCCAGAGTCGCAGTTATACTTCCTGTGCATGGCTCGGCATAAACACCTCACGGGAACACAACCACCACAGGTGTCGGGCAAACATGTCAACTGTTTTTCACTTATTGAATATCCGTGGACAGTGACAGGCTACAGGTCATAGAATAATGTCAGTGAAGGAACAACTTGCGAGAAATATTAATTCTCGCAGAGGGCTATTAATTTTTTCAATTGATTTCAGTTGAACAATTTGATCACTGATTGGGTAGTTGTGAGCGTATCTTCTGTGAAATAATTTTTTTAATAACTATTTGAAGACTGGGTATGCAGAATGAATGTAGTGTTGGTATTATTAAAACATCTTTAAAGTAGCAGTTTTTTTTTTTTTTTTAATTTTAAACAAAATATTTTCATTTTGTATAGATTTTATTAATGCATTTTATCAATCATTGTTTGCTCTGAGGTTTACTTTGGGCTCTTATTAGTTTCTGACATACATGTAAAATGCCGTGCGTTCGTGAAACCAACGAAACGTGCGTGCATGACAGTGTGTGCATCAAAAGGTCAGCTGATGTAAAT
This sequence comes from Ridgeia piscesae, assembly GCA_025642075.2. NCBI lineage: Eukaryota > Metazoa > Annelida > Polychaeta > Sabellida > Siboglinidae > Ridgeia > Ridgeia piscesae. The sequence continues at coordinate 127,101 of JAODUO010000435.1, forward strand.
AAGTTATACACAGGATTTATCTCCGTTCTGTGACAGACACTGTAGGTGTGATCATTTCATGCCATTCACATCATCGCATGTCCTTGAGGCATCTGTGCTTACGTTTGCAGACACACGCGACTCACACCAGCTGCTTCCTGACTGCACACGCCGCACGGACAACATCTGCCGTACAGACACCACACACGCACGCACGTGTGTGAACGTATCGCGACAGTTGAACTGCATTGAATGGCTGATTGCTGAGATGTAACATCGTAGCGCGGGAGACGCTGCACGGCCGTAGGAGTGACAAGTGGGCGTGCACGCACGTGTACGGGTGAACACGCGTGTGTGTGTGTTGCCACGGCGTCGCATTCTGCTGAGATTCGCTGCAGACGTAGCGTGTCGTCTTTGTGGCGGTAGTCTTGCCGTTGTGCTGCAATTACGGGCGGCTCCGGCCTGGCAAATTAGGCAAATGGTGTATGCAGGAAATTGGATTCGGATTGGATTCGCAGACAGCTGTTGATGGGGCCCCGGTAGAGATGAACATGAGTACTCACACGACAGGAGACATGATGGAGTGCCGCACCACCAGGATACAGACCCTCTGTGTCATCATTGTTATCCTAATGTCAGGGACTAGTTGGGGGTTGGAGTTTACCTTGGAGGGGTCACTGACTTCCTACACGAAATTCCCACCATGGGAAGCATCGGAAAACGGGTCCATGAAGTTACAGTTTCGAGGGTTATTCCCCAATGGGTTGCTGCTTTACATGGACGATGGAGGGAGGTATGATTTCTTTGAGGTGAAGTTAGTCGAAGGGGTTGCGCGTCTTCGGTTGAACCTAGGGGGCGGCACCTATGTTATCACCCTCGGCCAAGGTCTGGATGATGGAGAGTGGCACAGCATGGAGTTACATCGGGCTAGCACAGAGACAACCTTTACGTTGGACAGTATTTCTGAGACACACCACTGCAGCAATGCTGACTGCCAGTTCGGGAATGCATCGAGGAATAGTGATGTGTTTGTGGGAGGCCTTCCCATTGAGTATGGCGCACGACTCAGTATGCTGGCTCTACCGTCAGTCATGTTTGAGCCGCGCTTCAAGGGCTCGGTGCGAAACCTCGTCTACACCGATTTTGGGGGGAGTTCTGAATATGTGCAGATGATTGACAGTCGGGGGTTGCGGGCGACAGATCGCAGCGAATGTGACGAGTCAAATCCATGTCATCACGACGGAATTTGTGTGAACACCGATTCTGGTACTCTGTGCGATTGCTCGCATACTGATTACATCGGAAAACAGTGCGACACAGGTACAAAATCTCTTTTACTCTTTCAAGTAGAATCATCATTGCTTTTTCTCCCTCCAATGTTCTATATTTTAAAGTGCTTACTACATCTTAACATCTTACCTTCCAGGTGTGTAAGCAAATGTTTACCAGTTGATGTCAAACTAATACTTTTTTGTATCCCCCCAAAAAAGATAATTTTCAGTATAAAATTTCAGGTACAACAGTTTCTAGCATTAGTTGTTCCATATCCTTATTGATAAATAATATGCAGTAGCAGACTTCAGATACACATTGAATAACGGACAATTTGCTGGTCATTTGAAAAAGGAATTGGAAATGCCTAATCTGATAACGTTCATTATGTGACAGACTGACAGTCTGCATTAAAATTTAAAGTTACAAAATGCAGGACATAAAAGGTTAGACCCCAGCTTATTTGCACTGAAGCACAGGGCCCTAAAAGCCCTTGCCTAGCTACCTATGTCCCACTCCCTGGAAATAACCAGGTGCGGCATAATTTATGACCCACTACAACCCACGTCCGTATTTCGGTAGAGACGCACATTCATGCAAGTGTACACGAAATCACACTGAGTGATCGCATGATGGAATCTACAACGTTGACAATAATTGAGTGATATACTTCCTACTTTATCTCGTGCCGAGCTGTGTTACTTTATGCAAGGTGACAGTGTTTCACCTACGCAGTCTTTTTATAGTGCTGATCTTACAGCACTAAAGTGTTAGAAGGCGTCAAAGTCACTGGACATGTCATTGAACCATCGTCGGTGTCGTAGATCTGTATTGATTTGTATGTCGTTCTATATTGAACATTATCTTTTTATTGCCACGTATAGATGCTTCCGGCTGAGCATTTACCTGAAGAAAAATATCGATGGTGCGGAAAAACATCATCAGTGATGATGTTATAGTTGGGGAGCGATCCGTTAAGTTTTTATTTGGTTTACCCCATGTAAATTATAGTGTACATTTAGATTTGTTTTCAGCATGATAACATGGTGAGTGGTAGATTTTGTCAATATTGACCACCGTGTCTAGTTTACAAATTGTGTGTTCCAAGATTGGTGGATATGCCTGAACATTTTTCACAAATCAAGTTAGGTTCTGCGGTTGGCATTTGAATTATCCCATTTATCCATGTGTATTTGGGAAGGGGTGTGGGATGAACACTCTCCAGTGATGGGAGACACTGGATTGGTCTAGGTCCATTGGACTGGTGGGGGGTAGGTGGGGTGTAGGTGAGCCTTATTTGCAGTTTTACACATTTTGGAATCCAACTAATTTTGTCCCCAATTGCAGTGAAATATCTGTTTAGCGTATGACAAACCTAGGTGTAATATTATTTAAGTGGTATATTACCAGGCAAATGTACAAACATGCACGCATGCACACACACGCACACACACGCACACGCACACACACCACACACACACACACACACACACACACACACACACACACACACACACACACTCCCGCATGCACTTACATACACATTTACATGTACACACAAACACACACACATGTATGCATGCAAGCACGCACACACGCACACACGCACACCCGCACACATGCATGCACACACGCACCCACACACGCACGCACGCACACAGACACTTATTGAGAGATGACATGGTCCTAAGTGTGCGCCAAGTCTTAAATTGATCGTGCATTTTTAATGTCTTCAACAGACCTTCGTTTCTAATTGAATCTTTTAGGAAAGTTATTGAAAATATGTGTGCCATTTGATATTGCTTGCAAATGATACAGTCTGACATAAAATAACTCCTATAGTGGTTTTAATTTATATTTTAGTTACTTTTTATTAAACTTGTGGGAGAGAAACATACCGGTATTAAGGTTTAGAAAAAATTGGTAAATAGAAAAGTCTTCAAGCAGGTCTTAAATGTGATCACTGATTCATGTTCCATGGAGAATATACATGTATGTATGACATTTGCGATATGTGACTGATGTGTAGGACTATATATAGGATATGTGACATTTCATTTGATCATGAAATGTGGCTGTATTTCTCCTGAACACTACTCTGTCTTAAATGTCAGTCTCACAGCAACGACACTAAGGCATTAGATGGAATAAATTCTGATCACTCTGTCATTGTCGCTGTCTAAACAGTACTAGTATCTGGACACCTTAGCTACATCACCATTTTATTGCTGAATCCTTTTCGTCGACGCAACCTAAGTAATCCAGCCAGACACACTAGCCACAGACAAAAACTGACCAACCGAAATAAGATGCAGGAGTCACCAATGATCCACAGATTTCTCGAATCACACTTGACATGTCTTTCAATGGTGGTTTAACACAAGGGGAGAGTGACACATCCCACGGGAAAGTGCCATTGATTTTGTGTCCCGGTGCAAATTCGGGCCGAGATTGCGTCGCCGAATATCGCTGAGGATTATCTGCCACTATCCTCCATCTTCACTGTTGCTGTCTGCCGGATTAGTGGCGGATTAGCGCCGTGGCAATATTGACACGACTGACGGCAGACTTATTAGCGCCGCAGTGCCGTTTAATTGCACAGTCACTTAGCATGTTCCTGGCTTTTTCAGCTACTGTAGCCGGATGCTATTTTGATGAATGAGAACGACCGGGTGTTGTGGCGGATCCCAATTTGTTGACAAGCGCCGCAGCAAATCCATTTCCTCGCCTGTGTTAGAGAGGAGATTCTCTGTGATTGCCCGGGTCTGAGGTGGGCAGCTTCGACACTGTTTGATTAGAAAAAAACGTGCAGTCTGGGAAGTATTTATTGTTATTTTTCCCACGACCGGTAACTGATGCCGCGGGACGAATCTCAGCAGTGATCATGAACGATCTCTTCTTCGTATTCGCAAAACTGCAATAACATGCTCAGGGAATTATATCGTCTGTCATCGCAAGTCCTGCTCGAAATCAGCTACGTGTGAATTGATGACGATAAATAGATACGACTGTTTTATTGCTTTCTGATTCGTCTGGTCTCGCTGGGAAAAGGCATAGGACAGTGACCAGTGGCAGACAATGTTTGCAGTCTGATTCATTATTGCAGATGTTAATGCATTGACACTTAGTTAGAATCTGTGCTAAATAATTGGCATTGTGTTACTGGATTCCACTCCGTCACTCAACAATGAATATATGAAATGTTTCACACCTTTTTGTGAACACAATTTATTCAACTGATGTATGATGTTTCATTTAAAATTAATTTTTATCTTAATTTTTTTTAATAAATTTTATTAAAAAAGTGGTTGGTCTGACAATTTTCTTCTGATGTAAAACGGGAATGTATAATAATTTTAATAATGTAGAATGCAAATATATATATATATATATAATGTAGAATGCAAATATATATATTCAGTGAATGCAGAGCCAATCAACCGTCTGTTTAGATACAGTCTTACTAGTGTGTGATATGCAAGATACAGTCTAGGTCTGATATATGTCATCTCTGTGTAATATTTGATTGCTAATTATATATATATAGATATATAATTAGCAATCAGATATTACACAGAGATGACATAATCAGCCTGATTACTGTCATACCTGTGAATATTTGATGTAATATATATATATATATATATATATATATATATATATATATATATATATATATATATATATATATAATTAGCAATCAGATATTACACAGAGATGACATATATCAGACCTAGACTGTATCTTGCATATCACACACTAGTAAGACTGTATCTAAACAGACGGTTGATTGGCTCTGCATTCACTGACCACTGTCAGCAGCTGCGCTGACCATTGGTCATCAACAAATGGACGCCACTGGCATTGATTAAAGTGCCAGGAATCTACTAGACTAACACCAGCAGGTGATGACCTCTTAGCTGTCAGACATTGGCATCGGGTGTGACCCAGGTGGGCATACTCGTCCTTTATCTCTCATTCCTTCTCTTGTACACGTCTGCGGTGTCCTCTTGTAGGCACTCTGGATGAAAGGAACATCAGCTTATTGAATTGGACAATCATGCTTTTTTGGCAGACTCGTGGATGTTAACTCACACACGTGCATGCATATTATAAGCCAGTTTAGATGTGCTTTCAGATCTGAATTATCCTACACATGTATATGTGATACCCATTTGTAAGACATAACTGACAATATTTATGATTTTGGAAGACCTTTTCTTCTCCTTTTTTTTACCTGCCCACCAAAATTTCTATCAGTCCACCAAGGCTTTATGCAGGATAAAATTATTACCAGTCACATGTTTTGGTGGACACATGGATGTTAACTGTTAAACCAGTTTACAAACTTTAAAATGTGTCTGATAACCTGAAATAGACTACAAACACACATGTGACAGCATTTTCACTGACTTTCAAGGCATAACTAACAATATGTATGGTTTTGGAAGACTTTTTGCTCCTTCATTTTTTTTTTTTTACCCGTCCACCATATTTCTACCCGTCCATATTAGTTTTTACCCATCCAAATGATGGGTGGACGGGTCTCTACATAAAGCTATGCAGTCCACAATGGGTTTTATCAGTCCAAATGACTGGTGGATGGCCCTCTGCATAAAGTTATGGCTGGAAAGGGAACAGCAATGTCAGTTTCCAATATTAGAAACAGGACCGACTGACGACAATCCTGACAGTGATGTTTACCACTTCTGAACAAATATCCACTTCCAGCGAACTCCTCGGTGGAGCATACGTAATGTCGAGTCAACGACTAAAAATAGGAACTTTTCATATTGTTTCCAACGATGTGGAAATTCCAATTCTTGGCACCTACAGATTAGCCGCAAGTGAGCGGCCTCGTCTTTTATGATTAATCTAATGCATTAGACGCGTTACAACTTGAAACGACGTTACAACTTGAAAGTTGCTTCTGCTGGTGAACTAGTTCCTGTTTCATTTCTTCCACGGCGTCTGCCACCTTCAAATTAGATTTTCCAACCTGCCTAACTTTATCAGCGCTTCAGATTTCTGCAGCTTCTTTTTGATGGGAAGCGAAATTTGCAATTTATCACACTCTAAGTGGATTGGTCGAGGCCCCACTCGGGGACAGACGGTGTGAGTTCGATAACAGAATGTTGTTATTTTGTTTCGCTTTGAACCCGCAATAACTTTGCGTTACGAATGATTGAGCCAAGAGTCTTGAGACTTGGACAGATCGTTACGCTTTGCCAAAAGTAATCGGTGTGGTTTGTATTCGTAATTAAATCACGTGAAGTTTAGTAGCATAGTTTGTTGCCCAGTTTTTGTGAATGCTGACAGTGTGATGTTTTTGTTGTTGTGGTAGTTAGAGGTGTTTTTGTTGACATATTTGTGTAGTGGATCCCCCTCCCAAGCAGCACCTATTGGCGATATTCACCCCTCAAAAATGGGCATTTATTGAAAATGATGACTTCTTGGAAACAGCAACAACAGCAAAATCTGGAAAATTACCACCAGAATTGACCAAATATTGAAAATTATTTCTTGAATATTGTTAGTCAGTTTCTATGCATCCATAAGCACTAGGCTCAGTCATCGCTAATTTAAGTCTATAGCCAGCCTTATCAATCCAACAAACTGCAAAACATCAGAAAAAAAATACATTTTAAAAACAAAAAATGAACATGATGATTTCTCGAAAATTACAACCTCTTCATAATGACCGAGCATCTAAGACAATCAATTCTTAATGCCTCTATTAGCCACCCCTCTCATCAGATTACCTTTTCTCAGCCTTGTGTGTGGACTTATCAGATTAAAGTATTAACCTTTGTTCAGCTGTCCCTTGCTGCATTCAAAAGCAATTAATGTATTTGTTGAAACTTAATTTCAATTCAGTTCAATTTTATTTCAACACCTCATATCTTGACACAGTAAATTCAGGGTGCTTACATGTAGAAGTAAACATAGATTACGAATGTAAAAGTTACATTACAACACAGTGTATATAGTACTTATGTACTACAACAGATCAGCAGATTAATTAACATTGCAATAATAACATAACGCACACAATTATGTAAATAATGTCATTTGTTTTTCCAAAATTTTTGTTTACTCTATTTAATGTACCCAGACTATGTAGTCTGCCTACCTTGTCTTTGCATCTTGTTGTGTAAAGGTGTTTTCCCAGTGTCATTAGACAGAGTAGTTTTGAGGGGACACAGTCAATGTCTAACTTAAGTAGGTTGGTCTAGCATGACCATCAGTCAACAAGTCCTAATTGCAGGGGGAATTGGCTCCAGCACAGGGCCCTATTAGCCTTCATTAAGGTGCCAGGTGCCACTGATGTCATTAGGACAAGTAGTGGCCTGGGCTACTTAAGCTGAGGGTGTTAAGTCTACCTGCAATCATGAACATTACTCACTCACTCCCACTGCTCTCACTTAGTCAATAGATCACTTGATCTCTCCCTCCCTCTCTCTCTCTCTCTCTCTCGCTCTCTCTCTCTCTGTCTCTCTCTGTCCGTCCGTCCGTCCGTCCGTCCGTCCGTCCGTCCGTCCGTCCGTCCGTCCGTCCGTCCGTCCGTCTGTCCCTTCCTCTCCTCTCTCTCTCTCTCTCTCTCTCTCTCTCACTGTCTCTCTCACTGTCTCTCTCCCCCTCCCTCTCACTCCCTCCCCTATCTCTTCCTCTCTCCCTCCCTCCCTCTCACTCCCTCCCCTATCTCTTCCTCTCTCCCTCCCTCCCTCTCACTCCCTCCCCTATCTCTTCCTCTCTCCCTCCCTCCCTCTCACTCCCTCCCCTATCTCTTCCTCTCTCCCTCCCTCCCTCTCACTCCCTCCCCTATCTCTTCCTCTCTCCCTCCCTCCCTCTCACTCCCTCCCCTATCTCTTCCTCTCTCCCTCCCTCCCTCTATCTCTGTCTCATCCTCCCATCATTAACCAGTCTTCACACCTCACTGTCCTTCCTCCGTGACCTATTCCACCTTCCCCTACTTTCCCCTGGCTATTGCCTTCCCATTGTCCCTCATACCACCAATTCGCACTGCTTCTCTTTTGGTCTGTGATCCCTCCTTCCATCAATTAATCCTTCCTCCATTCCCCTCAAGCACTTTCTCCTTCACACCATCCTTTCTCCATCTCCATCTTTTCCTTTCTCCCTCCCTATCTCACTTTTCCCACCTTCCCTCCCAATCTCCCTCCATATTTCCCCCTCCCTGAGCTTACTCCCTTCTTCTTTCCCTCCTCCCACTCCTTCCATTTCCCATCCCTCTGTCCAACCTTACCTAGCTCTCCCCCAACTACCTGCCTCCCCCGGGTCTGTGTTAACACAAGTAATGATCAAGTACAATATGTTGGCCTCTGGGTGTAATGATCAAATGTCAAACTATCACCTAACATTGCTCTCATGATATCTCCTTCCTTGTGTTTCAGTTGTACGTACGTTTACACTGGGGACAATTTACAATTTATGACATTTGTCATCGGTGGAATGACATGAGAATAAATAATAAAAATAAAGCTAAGAAAAACCAGGTCACGTATTTGGAGAGAGGAGACCACTGGATCCTGATCACTGTAAACACAAAATGCACATGTTGAAATAGAAATATGTAATATGTGTATTGGAATATCAGGGAAAGAATCCGCTGATAGCATCGCTTTATGTAGAGACCCGTCCACCATCATTTGGACAGGTAAAAACCATTGTGGACGGGTAGAAATATGGGTGGAGGGGTGATGGATGGGTAAAAAAATGAAGGAGCAAAAAAGGTCTTCCAAAACCATAGATATTGTTAGTTATGCCTTGAAAATGAGTGTAAATGGTGTCACATGTGTGTTTGTAATCCTTTTAAGGTCATCAGACACATTTAACAAAAATAAAACTATCTTAACATACAATAACAGTTAACATCCATGGGTCCATGAAAACGTGTGACTGGCAATAATTTCATCCTGCATTAAGCCCTGGCTGATAGTGGTAGGTAGATAAATCATATACTCTTCGCTAGAACAATATTGTAGTCTATGATTTGCTTTTATGGGAAAAGTGTTTTGGCATGAAATGAATAGAAAATAGAAAAGAAATGAATATTATTTAGTAGGTAACAACTGATTGCATGAATTTTCACCATTGTAAAAACAAAACACCATGGCTATCTAGATATTAACTTGTCAGAACAAGTGTTATTTTGTCTGTACACATACAATTAACTAAGTACACTGATGCGTGGTATGCAATACATTTGGGAATAACACACAAGGAGTATGATATCAGAAATATGTTCGTATTTATTCTGTGGTTTGCAATAACATCTGCATGTCTGAGAATGCAGACAGGCAGACAGACAGACAGACAGACAGACATGTTTTTCTGGCCTGCAGTGAGGTGTAACTTCAATATGTAGATCTGTTCTGTGTAGGTTGACGATTGTCTGTCGACCAGATGTCATACTTGGAGATATCATGCAGGCAAAAAAGCACGTTACCGATTTCTACTTGAAGTACTCATTTGTCAATACCTGTCACCAGGGGAAATTGCTTTTTATTTTGACACCAATTAGATGAGTGTTATAATTTATGCAGGAAATAATACAAGTCCACTCTATGACATCATATAGATTAAGCTTAGTTTGTATAGTTAGGCTTAATCTATGTAATGTTTTTATTTTTACAATTCATGAATTGTAAACATACAAATCTAATGAAGTCAAACTATTTTTGGTGGACACATGTTAATGTTAACTCGTGTACATACAAGCCAGTTGAGATGTATTTTATGACCTGAAATAAACTACAAAAACACCCATTTTCAAAGCATAACTGACAGCTAGTATACGATTTTTGAAGACTGTTTTTTGTTCCTTAATTGTTTAACCATACAGTGATATTTCTACCCGTCCGCAACAGGTTTTACACGTCCAAAATGGGTGGACGGGTCTCGGCTAAAAGCTATGACAACATGGATGGAATTAGTTTGCTCTAAACAGCTGTAAGAGCGATATGGAAAACATCCATAAAACGCTCTTTAAAGGAAGTATTAATTGTTGCTGTTCAGTTGCAGTAGCATCTGAACTACGGTCCACTTGATTGGTGGTTCAGGATCCTAAGTTTCTTTAACAAGTACGAATATATTGCTGTCAGATATCAAGCCAGGAACTGCTTTTTTGCTGTGAAATCTGAAGCCAAATCTTGGCAGCATTACAGAAAACTGTCGACAAAATCAACACTGCACAAACGTTCAACACTGCACAAACGTGTTTGCCAGACACATATGTTGGCCAGCCAAAAATACAAAGATCGTAAGCATAAAAATTATATGCAACTGGCATATATGCTAGCTAACACCATAGCCCTTGGGTGTCTCTCAAATTAACGTTAAAATCCAATAAAATGCTACGGTTAATCGATATAAACACAATGCACGACAAAGCGCCACTGTAACACCGATACATTTCCCAGATGTAATGGAAACCCAATACGTTTCATGCTAATTATTGTGGAACCTGCTCTTTTTGCGAATTCACCTTTCAAAATGCATGAGATTAAAGGTATCAATGTAATTACTCGAAAGGTGGATTCTTGTCGATTCTTACGACGAGGTAGCTTTATGAATAGTTAAACAGTTAATTACGACCGGGCTAGTGTTTTTTTCAGGTTCAGCTCATGTTAATGCAGTACAGAATCTGGTTTTGACATTCAGCTTTTGTTTTCAGTCACCCGGGGGATGGTAGGTTTGAAATGTTACTGGGCCCCAGGGCCCAAGGTACTGGCCGAGAATTTGAGGAAGACATAAAAAACAAACAAACATGTGTTTAAGTGCATCACTGTCGTCTTGCATAATATACATTGCATAACCACTTCTTAGCTAGCTATGGCAATGTAACTTGTGACATAATTATTTTATATATCATGTAGTTTCATTAATCAAAGGTCCTCTGCCCAGAATTGGTCAAGCATTAACTTGTAACTGGACGTCAGCTGTTGAGAATACGGGAAAGTTCAATATCAAAGAGCAGTTAACTCTACCAGCATTTGGCATTATTGCCAATCGATTTGTGTTTGAAACTGGATGTTTTGGTCACCATTTGAACGTGTTGCAGGTGAAATCTTTCAAATTGTGAATATTGTTCAGAGTTTAAAAAGTAACTATGTAAACAAAGTATGTAAATTGGCACATGCACATGTTACTGCCTGTAACATGTGCATGTTGTAGTTATGAGAGTGTACCATTAAATGAAAAGTGATTAATTAAAGCTTTAATTAATCACATGATATTTTAATATTAGAATCTCCATGATACGGTTCCCATTTGTATTTTGTCATAACGCGGGAAGTTATTAGATTCTTGCACACAATAAATAAATAATGACTATGACACAATTTGTGTTACTATTTTCAGCACCAGCGACACTTATTGAAATGGTTGCGTTCCAGATATGAATGTCAGAACATTATGTGACAAAATCATGACATTCTTGCCAGTGCCCATCGAGTGACATCAGTGTTGTTGATATCATCTTGGATGTGGAGGTGACGATGATTTGTGATGACAAATATTTAATCTACTTGACACTTGCTCACTGTCCTGAATAATATAAAAACTAAAAACCTAAATTGGCACAATGTTCTTTAAAAGACTACACCAACATGTAGCCATGTGAATGCCACGTGGGAAAACATTTCATCCTTAACAACTGGTTTGTTACAGTTTAGCTCAAAGTTTTAATTTGGGTAGAATTGCAAAAATCTCACACATGCACAGAATGTGATCGGGCAATTTGCCTGGATAAGAGATCTTAAAACAGTCATCAGACACTCGGAGACTATTCTAAGAATGCCTTCACTCACTCATTTTCATCCTAAGTTCAATGGCGTCTCTTGTCGCCAAGACCTGATGAGCTTCTGTGAAACACTAATCTGGTGATATTTATATGTTGCGGAGTAATTACGAGGCTAGACGATGACATTTTCTCGCGACCGTCCGCTGGGTACTGCTAATTTTCCCCGATCTCACCTGCTGGGTGGTGGGATTAGGATCAAACTAACGAAACCTCGCAGTGGGAGTGATTCCCTGAACTCCCCGTTCAGGTGCTGACAGTGATGGGAAGACTGGATTTGTATCCATCATTTCAATATAAGGACCTTCCGTTTGGTTCCCGTGGCAGCTGATGCTGTTGATTCATTGGCCCAGCCAGAGGGGACTCATTATGTAAGGTGCTTAGTTTCCATTCTGGGAAACAATGGAGAATCGCATGATGTGGAAATCGCTGGTGGACTCGGCTGTAAGGTTAATGTAAAGACACAGCAAGTGAGGAAGTTGTGTAGTTGTAGGCCAAAGTATGGTGATTTTTATCATTTGGAAGAGACTGTGAGAATCGTATCTTCACACGTGAATCCACGTGGGCTGTCAGGATGATTAAGGTTACTGTGCATTTTGTGTATTAGTGAACTTGAGATACGTACTCTAATCTATAGTGTTTACACCTTGATGTGATCACTAAATACCAGATGTCAGTTTTGGGCAGAGAAGGAATAGTTTCTTCTTGATGTGATCCATTGCTGGTTTGATTGACATTGATAATTTAGTTTGATCTGTTGTCTTGGTGAATTATCTTCTTTTGTAATCTGTTGTTATTTTGTCTCGCACTCAAAGTAAAAGTTTCATTTTATCCCAGCCACTTTCAGATAACTAGCAACAGAAAGGGTCAGCGTCGTAAGCAGTTTGGTCATGAATCTTCTTCTCATTTTACCATCCTCTTTTCATCTCTGCCAATCTCTCTTGTTTGCAGTGATCTTTGTTTGAATCTGTTTTATGTTTTCCATGGTCTACCAATCCCACTGCTGTCAATGGTGTCTTGATCTCTCCCGTGTTTTATCGGATTTCTTCTTTGATCAATCTTTTTCAGTGGTTTTATTATCAGTCTGTCTTCTATTCTATTTATTATCAGTCTCCACTCCATTGGTCTCTTTCAATCTCCTTCTGTTTTTAATGGGTTGTTTCTTCAAATTTTTGTTTTTTCTGTAGTCTTTCTCAATCTATCTTCCGTTTACCACAGTCTCTTTCTTAGTTTCAAGTCTGTTTTCATTGATTTCTTAATGAGTCTCCTCTATTTTGCATGGTCTCTTTCTCAACCACTCTTCAGTTTTCAGTGGTCTCTTTGTCAGTTACTTCTGACTTCTATATATCCTTTGTCAACCGCCTTACCCATTCTCAGTTGGCATCTAAGTCAGCTAACAACCACCTTCATTTTCAGATGTTTTCATTCTGATCCCTTAATTGATCTTCCCATCTTTTTTCTACCATTCCCCCGTATAAGATGGAGACATTTTGAATGCAGATACTCCGTTATTTGAATAAAACAAATCCCAAGCCTTGTATGAAAGGACAGACAGAAGAAGACCTGTTGCAGCTGCTGTTGTGTATTGGTGGGTTAATCACCTGTGCTTCTATTGCCACATAAGGCAAGAACAGGGCTAATCCAGTTATCTACGTCTGCACCCTACTTGGAAGTCTTGTCCCAGCTGAGATGTAATTTTCTGAATAGATCAGCCTTCAGTGTTCTCCTAATTATCTCAGTTATCCACGTTTTTGTCTGCCTGCAACATCCACGGAGTCTGCAAGAAAGCTTTTTCGAACTGGTGATCTAAAAATGTGTGTTAAAATCCAAATTTTCACAACTTTTTCATCATCACTTATAATAGATTACCTTGTAAGCACACTAGAGGCTTTCTCTGACATGTGGGTGCTAAAATAATAAAAACAGGTTTCTTTGGTACATGCACTGCAAAATAACAGCCATGTAACAACATAACAACTCTCCTCCCAGAACAGATGTCGTAAGAAGATTCTTTGCACATCTTTTCTCCTAACAAAAGTCGTCAACAGAGAGCTGTGCCACAACACCAACACATCACATGTAGGACATGTATGCCAACTGTCCTCTGTAGCAATTTTATACAATGCACAACAAGACCACATTGGACAGCAGGTAGTCCTGAAGAAAACAACCAAGAAACTAGATCATTCGTCCATTCAACATTACGCCAAACTGTTACACAATGCGTCAGAGCAAAATCATTGACGTATATGTAATCCAGCTCATTTTAAGACATTGCTATTTTAGTGATTTGATTCTCGGATAAAGGATAGAGAGTCTGAAGATGTAATCAAATTCCTGAATTTGTAATGGGAATCATAATTGTGTTTTGGCATTGTAATCAGAATCGTAATAGACTTTCTCTCGAGTGTCGTAACCTTAGTTGAGAGACGGTAATTGAACCTAACTGCTGTGGTTAAACATAAATAATGCAGCGCACATGAACATTTATGATCAAACACGCACATATGCATGCATGCATACTTGATTGGAATAATTTTCTTTAAAAATATATGTTTTTTCCAGTTTGGTATTTTATTTGGTATCGTCGTTCTAATGCTTTTTTGCCAATATTTGAAGTCTTTAAATTTATATTAATGATCAGAAAACACAAGATTTGAAACAGTAAAACTCCCAGCTGTGTTTTGTTGGAGAAAACAAGATGTTCTCTTTGCAGGAAGGATATCCACATTTTATTACATTTTGTAATCAACCAAATATATCGCAATTAGCAGGACTGACTGAAACAGTTAGCCAACATTCGGGTGTTGCTAACTATACATTTATGTCTCTCAGCGTAAACATGCATTCTTATTATTTAGTTGAACTATAACTGTCATCAGTCTACACAGCTTTATGTAGGGATCCATCCACCTGTTATTTGGACGGGTAAAAACCGTTGTGGACGGGTAGAAATATGGGTGGACGGGTGGTGGATGGGTAAAAAATGAAGGAGCAAAAAAAGGTCATCCAAAACCACAGATATTGTCAGTTATGCCTCAAAGTGAGTGTAAATGGTGTCACGTGTGTGTTTGTAGTCCGTTTTAGGTCATCAGGCACATTTAAAGTTTGTAAACTGGCTTAACAGTTAACATCCATGTGTCCACCAACCATGTGTAACTGGCAATAATTTGGTCCTGCATGAAGCCCTGGGTCTACATGGCATGCATATAACATAACAGAATATTGTCAATAAATGTTTTATCCCAGCATTGTCATCTTTTTTCCACATGGTATGGTAATTTATATCGCGATAAAAAAATCAAAGCAAACAAAAATACGTTTGGATCCCTGGTATTTTATCATAAGAGGGAATTGATGATTTTGTAGAACTAATTTTGTACCATAATATTCATATTTAATAATAAAAATAAGGTGACTTCTATTGCCTTTATTGACCTATAGACCTTTGAAAACCAAGCTCAGAGGTGCTTCAAGACAACAGGATTGGTAAATTCAAGTTGGATGGATTGGAATGGATGGATTACAGGGAATGGTCAGAAATATATGTAGGCTTTTTCCTAGAACCACTATAGGTGAAAAGGCCCCCATTGTGGGAAAGTGATGTTTGTGATGTTTCACTGATATGCCCGCGAGAAAGTATTGCGGCCCAGAATGTAAATGAATACAAGCAGTGATTTTATCTTACAGGGGCCGGCGTCTTAGGCTGTGAGACATGAGTGAGCCTGGAAATGTCAGAGCTTGTGAAATCCCTTAACACAATGGGAATTGACATTAATGCATATATGGTCTATGGGGTGGTCGATATAGCCCTCCCTTGCTGTAAGCAGATATGTCACTAAAAGGAACGTCCTAAAATAGCTGCACTTTCCTATGTCACTGTGATTGCTTAATGCTGGATTCGAAAGCTATAACCAAAAGCTATAACTGACCATCCCAAATTGCCCACACTGCAGAGGAGATAGCAATTAGCTACATTCGGAAATTTGATAGGTTGTATTGAAAATGAGCATCAGCCTAATGGAATTAGCTGCATTGAGAGGACCGTGTATACGTACAGTCTGTATGTAAGCATGTGAACCTATATTAGAATATTATCTAAGGTGTTGAAAGTGATATTGCTTACCTGAGGTGAATTGAACATGAAGTAAGTGTTACACAGAATGCTCATCAATTAAGTATTTTTATAGACGGCGTATCAGTGGAAACTGCAAGAATGATTTGCCATGACTCATTAGTTTCAGGCATGTGACATGTTGGGTTGACATAATAGTCTTGTATGTTCTCTCTTGTAACTAGATATGATCCAATATTAAACTAAATGTAGTTTAATTAATTCTAGCAACATCACACATAATGTTGATTAATAAGAGTTGTGGAATATGGTTAAAAGAAGTGTAATATATATTGTAGCCATTGTGTATACAATGGTTGTTTCTGGTTCTGTGTTTTAAAAGTTAATGTTATGTGTTAGTCTAACAAATAATAGTTGTTTCTATTGAGAAATAAATATCTTATTTTCGAGTCCCGAAGTATGTGTAGATATATTATGCAAAGAAAAGCAATCAATGCATGTGTCTGAGCTGATTTCAAGGTGTCTAACACACTCATACATTGACATGGTTAATTCTGGTTTTGCTAAGCCAGTTCACATAGACGGATGATTAAAAACAGACAATTTAATGAACCGTATTCTACATCATCATTAACACAAAACAGTAATTAACAGTTACTTTTATTAATTACTGTTTTGCTTAAAGGTAATGCTGAATGCTGGTTCATTAATCCACATGTCGTGCTTTTGTAGCATAATAATTAATTCAGATTTGGTGCAGTCTGTGGCATTGCCTTTGATCCCCCAGACTGGGTTGATGACGTGTCATTTATTGATGACACAACACGGGGGGGGGGACAATGTCACATCAGTGGGTAAGATAAAAGGGCTGCGTGTCTCTGTTATTTTAAAACTGACAACATTTCTTTTTTTGTCCAAGTCAACTTTCTAGTATTAAAGAGAGGGGGCCAGCTCCTATTCTCAGAATCAGGAGTGATTTCCAACGGGAAGTCTACCTTCTAGAACATGGGAGTGTGAAACATCAAAGGTGAAATTAATTCTGCTTGCCTTGGCATCATTGCCAAGCAATTTTGTTTTGAAACTGGATGTTTTATTTACCATTTGAACGTGGTGCAGGTGGAATCTTTCAAACTGCGAATATGGCTCCGAATTTAATAAAGTAACCAAACACAAACTGTCAGGCAGTAAACCTTCAACATACATGTTATAGTCACAAGAATGTAATGTTAAATGAAAAAAAACACATAGAAGCTGGCACCCTCATTTTAATAAAGTCCACTCAGTTTTCACTTGATAAATCTATAGGTCTGGTTACAATTAAACCAGCAATGAAATCCATGTTTTACTTGAAATTGTTTGTAAATCCATGTTATGTTATTACATAATGCGTAGCCGGCTGTATTGTTTCTATTCTGATTTGACTAACCAGGCTAACTATCAGGCTACAGATGATATCAAAGCAAAATCTTTTTGTCAGAAATCTACCTACCAACAAAAGCATTTTCTCATCGACCACTGTGAGTTGATCGTTTCAATTTACACTTGCAAGACAAATAAAAGATTTCATTTTTAGCTATTCTGGAATAAAACGGGATGCATCCATATTTGTCGCCTAATTTAAAAACAACCAGAAACTCTGTATGAAGTGCCAGGCCAGAATGTGACATTCCTTCGTATGAACACATTGCCGGCAGACGCTGGTGTGCTATTTTTGGTCAAAATAATGCACAACGGACCTATATTCTTCCTTACAAAGGTTCACAGGAACTAATTACATAGTAAGTTAATTACTGTGATCGTGCCAGATGACCAGGGTCTTGTTGGCATCCGGTGAGACAATGCCGGCATATTGTGTACGCACAAGTGGCATAAAATGCGGCCACCAAGTCACAGTAGCATGAAACAATGAGCAATCAACTTATTTCCATAGCAGACCTCTAGAAATATAGGTAATTGTAACACCTATATCCGTGAAAATTTAAGCTCGGGCACAACAAATAAAATCATTTGGTGTAATAAAAGGGGACGGGCAAAAGTCATCATTGGAGCATGGAACAGCCGAATATTTATGGTGGAAAAGGAATTTCAAACAAATTAGTTTTGAAGGTTTTTACAATAGTTTCAGAAGATTTAGTTGTGATATTGGAATAACACAAACACAAAACAGTACTAAAGAAATCAAATAAATACAGACTGTAGACGCAAATCACATGAACATGTAAAAGTCAGCTACAATAAATAAATAAAAATATAAATAAATACTAATATAAAAATTTACTTTCCTCTTTCACCTTAATTTGATTCATTAAAGTCTTACATTTCTTTATAAATATATGTTTTTGTTTTTGGGATTTTAGCTCACATCTATAGACCTACATTTCTGTAAATATTGAATGTATGTGATACGATCTTAATATTAAATAGGTGTGTAGGAATGAATATGAATTCTGTATTTCACTAGTGCAGCAAGACAAAAGGATTGGTCGATCTCAAAACCAGAACAAACAGATGTCTGCAGGCTTTTCTAGGAACCACTATTAGTGGGGTCTATTGTGGGAAATCGATCAGTTTGTGTTGTTCCACCAATATGCCCGGGAGAAAATGTTGTGGCCCAGAATGTGAATAGACGTCGTGGTTTGATCTTAGATGTGGCCAGCCAGTGTCTTGCTGCGGGGATATGATTGAACCCGGAAATGTCTGAGCCCGTGAAATCCCTAAACACAATTGGAATTGTCAGCATCTGTCGGGTGGTCTGCATAGCTTTATGCAGAGACCCATTCACCCATCATTTGGACAGGCAAAACCCTTTGTGGATGGGTAGAAATATCGGTGGACAGGTAAAACAATTAAGGAGCAAAAAAGTTATTCAAAATTCAGACAGTGTCAGTTGTTTTAAAAATGAGTGTAATAAAAATGGTTGTCGCATGTGTGTTTGTGGTTAATTTAGGTCATAAAACACATTTCAAGTTTCTCAACGGGCTTGTATATACATAAGTTAACATCCACGTGCCTACCAAAAGATCTGTGACTGACAGAAACATTATCTGCATATGGCCCTGCTTGTCTGTCTATGCCGTCCCCTGTGCTGGCAGAGAGATGCATTGCTAAGAGTAACAATTGACAAACAAATGTTAGCCTTGGGAATGTTACAATAGTTGTAAACTTGAATCATTAAAAGGAAATAATAATACTGAGACATGGAGATGGTAGAGTCAGCTGGTCTAGACATAAAGCACAAGTGGTATAGGCATAGTCTACAGAGACAGTGCAGGGGAGGCACGGAGGTGATGTACTGGCAGTTTGGAGATAGTATACAACTGGTACCAAGATGGCATGAAGGTGGTATTGACTATAGAGTTGGTACAGAAATGGTATACGCAGTAGTACATATGTAGTATAGAGGTGGTATCGAATGAGTATAGAAGTGGTGTAGAAGCTGCTAGTACATAAGTGGTATAGAAGTGGTATAGAAGCAGTACAAAAGTGACGAAGTAGTCATATAAAAACAGTACAAAAGTGTTACAGAAGTGGTATTTAAGCAGTACAAAAGCGGTACAGAAGTGGTATAGAAGCAGTACAAAAGTGGAATAGAAGTCATATAAGAAACAGTACAGAAGTGGTACCGAAGTAGTATTTAAGCAGTACAAAAGCGGTACAGAAGTGGTATAGAAGCAGTATAGAAATGGAAAAGAAGCAATACAGAGCCAGTCAGTATGGTACTTGGAAATGACAACAGCACTCTGGGTGATTCATGGGCTTGCTCAGGCCAAGTCAAGGTAATTAAATTAGTTGGAACTCAGTGATAAAGATGTGTGACATTCGAGATAATCACAGGACCCTGACAGTGTGCTGCATTGGTGTCTGTGTCAAATGACATTCAGTAATTCAAAGCAAGTGTGTTGTGAAACCACAACCTAGGTGAAACAACACTCTTGCCTAAACAAATCATGAACCCAAAATGTTGTAATATTTTTAATCATTATAACTGGCTAACTGATGCATGTAACAAGTTCGTTAATTTCAACTATGTTTTCAGTTTGATTTTTATCCTCCTCATCTCAGATTAGTTTTGTGAAAAAGCAAACGCACAAAACCATTCACTAATGTGCTAGTATGTTTGTGTGTTTTTTGTAGGACTTAAGTCAGACAATGACGATTCAGCCAAATGCAGTCTGTGAGAGCGTGGCTCGACTCATGTACACGGCCTGTTTGTTACCAAGAGAAGATGTTTGTCGTTTTTCATGCCGATATCACCAAATCAGCTGAAAGGATGACTAAAAGCCCAATTTCGCCATAGACAGTTGTCAGTCATCAAGATATATTTGAGAAATGCTACTGCATTATGGTCAGTACCTACAGATGACAGTGACAGTCTTGTTTTGTTGTCATCGCGTGACTGACTAGAAAGTTCAGTGAATTGGCATTAAATGTCTGCCAGGCAATTGTTTTTTGCAAGCTACTTGTAACGACAAAGTAACTTTTTTAAATGATCAGTAAGTACGTATTTTTATTAAACAGGTGAACACATCACTTGAACAATTTATACACAAGGGAGAGTACAGACATGGATAAATGTTGAACGAA
The DNA here is from genome assembly GCA_025642075.2 of Ridgeia piscesae. Taxonomy (NCBI): domain Eukaryota; kingdom Metazoa; phylum Annelida; class Polychaeta; order Sabellida; family Siboglinidae; genus Ridgeia; species Ridgeia piscesae. The sequence continues at coordinate 147,830 of JAODUO010000435.1, forward strand.
TGATAAAAGAATGTGAGCATACAGCAATTTGTAGTAATAAAATGCAGGTTACAAAAATATACAACAATATGTACCCCCGGTAGTGATGAAATTTAGATAGAAATATTTGCACTTTGCATATACCTTAATCCTAACTCTTATAGCATTGTTTCTATAAATTTATATAAAATATGGTTTCTTTGCCTTCTTATTTTTGTTTGTGAGGTTTAGGACACCACTGTACACTTCAAGTTACTTTAAATTTCAAATGATTCTACATCCCAATTTCTTCACTAAAATACTACCATTTTCTGGTATAAATTTGCAGGCGTTTACTTCAGTCATGATCACAATTATTGACGTGTCCACATGTAAGTTGTGGGGGCGTCTCTTAACGAAAGGAATGTAACGTGTCAAATGTGAGATTATTCACGCAGTGTACACATCAAATATTGAATCGTCATGGAAATGACAAATCGCATTGATACCAACGCAACTGTTGAATAATCAACGACGCAATTTATCTTATCATCATTGAGTCGTTTACCGTCGACGTGTTCTGAATTTCGGCTGTCGGTAGTCACGGTCCTTGTGCAAGATTGATGATGGCGCCTTTATTTGTGTGTGTCGTACCTCTACTTGCCAGCTGCCAGGAGAGCAAATCTAGTTCTCTTTTATTTCCGACAAACACGTCGATTACCGAGAACCTCTCTGCTATAATCCCTGGGGGCAAGCGCCCCAGGGGCATGTCTAAAAGAATACCGGCACGAGAAACAAGAGCCAAAATGTCACGAACTACAGAACAAGGATCGTGGATCATTAAATGGAAATCAATTCCATCCCCAACTTCTAGGAACGCATCTCTGAGATCATTGTACAACTTGGTTGAAAAATGCAGAAGCATTACTTATTTAGCCGTGATCAAACAGTACGGCAGAAGGCACAGTTAATTTCTTGGCTCAGAATCCAACTGCTAATGGGGAGAATTTGATCTAGGACAGAAAAACTTTGAACTTGATAAAATTTATATGTAATCCAGAATTCCAGCTGCAGATCTGATCTTCCACGTTTTTGCTGAAATCTCCAGTTTTTTCCACTTGACCTTAAACACGTCTGTGACTTGTTTTTGCTTGATAATCGGCCTGACGTTTAGATCAAGTGTTGCCATCTATCTGAATTTCTCTTCGTTCCCAGGTCTCTCTCTCTCGATATTCCTTCTAGATTTCTGTTCCTTTTTCTCCACATCTGTACTTGCCCAGCTCCCTCCACCAACCGTCTCCCCTCTCAATCTCTCAGTCTCCCTCTCAATCTCTCAATCTCCCCTCTCAATCTCTCAGTCTCCCTCTCAATCTCTCAGTCTCCCCTCTCAATCTCTCAGTCTCTCCTCTCAATCTCCCCTCTCAATCTCTCAGTCTCCCCTGTCAATCTCTCAGTCTCCCCTCTCAATCACTCAGTCTCCCCTCTCAATCTCTCAGTCTCCCCTCTCAATCTCTCAGTCTCCCCTCTCAATCACTCAGTCTCCCCTCTCAATCTCTCAGTCTCCCCTCTCAATCTCTCAGTCTCCCCTCTCAATCTCTCAGTCTCCCCTCTCAATCTCTCAGTCTCCCCTCTCAATCACTCAGTCTCCCCTCTCAATCACTCAGTCTCCCCTCTCAATCTCTCACTCTCCCCTCTCAATCTCTCAGTCTCCCCTCTCAATCACTCAGTCTCCCCTCACAATCTCTCAGTCTCCCCTGTCAATCTCTCAGTCTCCCCTCTCAATCTCTCAGTCTCCCCTGTCAATCTCTCAGTCTCCCCTGTCAATCTCTCAATCTCCCCTCTCAATCTCTCAGTCTCCCCTGTCAATCTCTCAGTCTCCCCTCTCAATCTCTCAGTCTCCCCTCTCAATCTCTCAGTCTCCTCTCAATCTCTCAGTCTCCTCTCTCAATCTCTCAGTCTCCCTCTCAATCTCTCAGTCTCCCTCTCAATCTCTCAGTCTCCCCTCTCTATCTCTCAGTCTCTCCTCTCAATCTCTCAGTCTCTCTCTCAATCTCTCAGTCTCCCTCTCAATCTCTCAGTCTCTCTCAATCTCTCAGTCTCCCCTCCCCAATCTCCTCAGTCTCCTCCTCTCAATCTCTCAGTCTCTCCTCTCAATCTCTCATCTCCCCTCTCAGTCTCTCAATCTCCCCTTCTCAGTCTTCTTTAATCTCCTCCTCTCAATCTCTCAGTCTCTCCTCTCAATCTCTCAGTCTCCCCTCTCAATCTCTCAGTCTCTCCTCTCAATCTCTCAGTCTCTCCTCTCAATCTCTCAGTCTCCCTCTCATCTCTCATCTCCCCTCTCAATCTCTCAGTCTCTCCTCTCAATCTCTCAGTCTCCCCTCTCAATCTCTCAGTCTCCCCTCCAATCTCTCAGTCTCCCCTCTCAGTCTCTCCATCTCCTCTCCTCAACTCTCAGTCTCCCCTCGCAATCTCTCAGTCTCCCATCGCAATCTCTCAGTCTCCCCTCTCAATCTCTCAGTTCCCCTCTCAATCTCAGTCTCCCCTCGCAATCTCTCAGTCTCCCCTCGCAACCTCCCCTCTCAATCTCTCAGTCTCCTCACGCAATCTCAGTCTTCCCTCTTAATCTCTCAGTCTCCCTCTCAATCTCTCAGTCTCTCCTCTCAATCTCTCAGTCTCCCCTCGCAACCTCCCCTCTCAATCTCTCAGTCTCCCCACGCAATCTCAGTCTCCTCTTAATCTCTCAGTCTCCCCTCTCAATCTCTGTCTCTCCTCCAATCTCTCAGTCTCCCCTCTCAGTCTCTCAATCTCCCCTCTCAGTCTCCCCTCTCAATCTCTCAGTCTCCCCTCGCAATCTCTCAGTCTCCCCTCTCAATCTCTCAGTCTCTCCTCGCAATCTCAGTCTTCCCTCAATCTCTCAGTCTCCCCTCTCAATCTCTCAGTCTCTCCTCTCAATCTCTCAGTCTTCCCTCTCAATCTCTCAGTCTCCCCTCTCAATCTCTCAGTCTCCCCTCTCAATCTCTCAGTCTCTCCTCTCAATCTCTCAGTCTCCCCTCTCAGTCTCTCAATCTCCCCTCTCAGTCTCCCCTCTCAATCTCTCAGTCTCCCTCTCAATCTCTCAGTCTCCCCTCTCAATCTCTCAGTCTCCCCTCTCAATCTCTCAGTCTCCCCCTCAATCTCTCAGTCTCCCCTCTCAATCTCTCAGTCTCCCCTCTCAATCTCTCAGTCTCCCCTCCCCTCTCAATCTCTCAGTCTCCCCTCTCAATCTCTCAGTCTCACCTCTCAATCTCTCAGTCTCCCCTCTCAATCTCTCAGTCTCCCCTCTCAATCTCTCAGTCTCCCCTCCTCAATCTCTCAGTCTCCCCTCTCAATCTCTCAGTCTCCCCCTCTCAATCTCTCAGTCTCCCCTCTCAATCTCTCAGTCTCCACCTCCCCTCTCAATCTCTCAGTCTCCCCTCTCAATCTCTCAGTCTCCCCTCCCCTCTCAATCTCTCAGTCTCTCCTCTCAATCTCTCAGTCTCCCCTCTCAGTCTCTCAATCTCCCCTCTCTCAATCTCTCAGTCTCCCTCTCAATCTCTCAGTCTCCCTCCCTCTCAATCTCTCAGTCTCCCCTCTCAATCTCTCAGTCTCCCCTCTCAATCTCTCAGTCTCTCCTCTGAATCTCTCAGTCTCCCCTCTCAATCTCTCAGTCTCCCCTCTCAATCTCTCAGTCTCCTCTCAATCTCTCAGTCTCCCCTCTCAATCTCTCAGTCTCCCCCTCCCAATCTCCACTCCTGTTGCAATCCTTCCTTATCCCTCTAAACAGCCCTCTAAGGTTTTCAAATTTATGCTCCTACATCAAAGGAAAGTTTATAAATAAATCTAACATTAAATTTAGTGGTGCTTCAGTTGACTTAGTAATGTAATTATTTATGTGTGTGCATAAACTAAAGTTCTGAGTAACTTTCGTTTGGAATTCAGTAATACAGAATATATATAATATTTGTTTATTTAAAAAATATTTACAAGACATTATTCCCGGAGGCACCAGAGTGAAGGCTATTACCAGGAGACATACAGAACACTAAGTAGTAGAACTTGAAGAAATTAAATATTATAAATTGTCTCTTGTCACTGGTAATGAGTTACTAATTGTTATAGTACAAATACGTACATCATGCAGTTGCACATCTAATGCATTGTCATGATTAAGAAGCAAAATCCAAACAAGTTGGAACATCCCTCACAACAAACAGTCTGACCTCACTGTACAGTGCATACACAATGATACATTTACCCGTAACACCAACACGACTTAGACTTAGTTCCTCCTGTTCCATTTGGAACATGGCGCGATCAGCTTTCACCATCTGGAATAATTATTCGCAATTGGTTTGGCATCATTCCAGTTGGTTTCCATTTCTGACCTTCTGTACCTGTCATGTGCCATTGTTAGTTCCTAGTTGGTCTTTCCCTCTTTCTCTTCCCGCCCTCACGCACCCACTCCATCGCAACGTTTGCCCTCCGATCACTTGATAAACGTAGAATATGTCCAGCTAGTGTCCATCGTCGACATTTGGTGATGTCATGTAGACAGTCCCTGCGTGCTGTCCTCATCACATCTTCATTGGTGATGTCGTCTCTCCACGAGATGCCTAACATGAAACTGCAGCATCGCTGGTGGAATACATCTAGTTTTTTGATATTCTTAATATATCCTTCTCGGTTTAAAAAAGCTTATGTATTGCTGTTAGTATAATGATTGACATTTAGATATATAGTTTTATGTCTGTTTTGATGATGGTACTATATATATATATATATATATATATATTATACATGTATATATATATATATATATATATATATATATGTATAATAATTATGTTCGTAAAGTGTGTATTTCTAAGCTACATATTATATAAAATAATTATATACAGTGGTTTAGAAATACAATTTATTTGTGAACATAATTATTTCGGATGTAAATTTCGATACCACCGTGCAGTCCTGTGGAGATGTTTATTTACCATATGAGACGCTCAGTAACATGGCTTATCCAACCCGGCTTTAGATGATCATAAATCACCCTTACATGCACTAATTTACTCGTCAAATTCCGTGGTCGTAATCAGTGCCTGGTTTCACTGACAATCTTCAATAAATATTTATAAGACTGCCGCGGCATTGGCTCGGCATGAACGGAGCTCGGCGGTGACCTTTAAGGGACATTGTAGTAAGAATCTGGCACATACATCATCTGTAGTGTATTCTCGCTCGGCGACGATTTCTGTACAATAGGCTACCGGAGCATGAGTTCTTATATATTGTTGTCAAGCTTTTACGGCAATAACAGCTGTTACATTTATCATCACTTATGAATATTTCATTATCTACATTTGTTGTTTTATGTCTTGTTTTATGCGTATTGTTTTAGTTATATATTTAAACGTGTCTTGTCTTAAATATACCATTTAATGTGTGATGCATTTTTAATCGACAACTCTTCATTGTTGCTCAGTCTACAACTAAAATTTCTCGGTAGCATTGAGGCTGTACGTAACTACTGCTAGTGCCAGATCAACAACACTTTCATTGAATGCACAAACTGATCATGTTTGTGAACCCGATCTTGGCTCCTAGATAATGAACATTTGTACCACTTCTGTAATTAATTAATCAGAAAACCTTGTTTCATTACAGCTACATATGGAGGAGACACAGCAGTGTCGGTCTGCAGATTAGTTCTTCAACATTTTTTGAAACAAAATATGAAATAATTCATCAATAAAACATAAAACCAACAACATGCATTTATCTAACCACTGCTGTAAGCGTGACATCTTATGCATTTTTAACCTAACCAGGTGAATAAGTATCCATGTGCCTTATTCTTCAAACTGCTGAACAAGTCCCACTTCCAAGTATACTTTTTTCACGTACAGGTGCAGACATATTTGAATGGGTTTGACTTTCATGGCGACAATTTGGTGAAGTGACAATTTAATCATATTGCGGACGGTGTCATCCAACGCCACCAGGTGATAGTTTAATCACCGCTGCGGTGGCGGGCAGCTGCTCTAAGGTCAAGGGTCAATCAAAGCTTGTTTATCTGATTAGCCGACCTCCCCTAGCGTCTTGCAAGAAATATTTTCTTGAGAAATCCAGATTTAGAGCTCTGTGTGTGAATTTCCGATGGGAGTTCGGGTGGATGATTTCTTGTCGACTGCAGAATTGCATGATAAAGCGAGACGGTCTATACCCAGGAAACAACGACCTGTGATGTCACATGTTCTGTAAGTGAATTCACGAGTTCAACTGGCTCAATTCACGTGAATTCACCGGATTCTGTGAACAAATTTGGTGTGTTGACACGTGTTTACCGTACGTGATAACTCCTGCCAGTGAAACCCGACCTGGTACGACTCATGTCAAACTTGTTCAAAACTCGTGACAACGGCAGAACACGTATATTCACATGAATTCACATGAAAACACGTACTGGTGGAGCGGTACCAATTATGAACATTTACACTCAACATATCAATGGTTGTGTCTGTAATAATTCTTAGCACAAAACATGGATCCAGGCAAAACAACCATTTGAAGGCAATAGAAGTCACAGTTTTCCATGCAACCAATGGTGTCGTCTTGGTTGCAGGATTGTCCAACAAAGATCTCTTAATAATTTCATTTGTATTGAAAGGCTGTGGTCCAAGTTTAGTAGGGTATATAGCTCTATGTATAGAGACCCATCCACCCATCATTTGGATGGGTAAAACCCGTTTCGGATGGGTATAAATATCACTGGATGGGTATAAATATCACTGGATGGGTATAAATATCACTGGATGGGTATAAATATCACTGGATGGGTATAAATATCACTGGATGGGTATAAATATCACTGAAAACAAGGTCTAAAAAAATCATGTAAATTGTCAAGTATGGTTTATAAATGGGTGTCACACCAACATATATGTATTTGTAGTATATTTCAGGTTATCTCAACATCTCGACTGACTTGTATATGTGGCAGTTAACACGCCCATGTTTACCACAAAGTTTTGGATGAGCAAAAATGTGATCGTGCATAAAGACCTGATAGGCTAAACATGCCGGTTATCTATCAAACACTGTCTCAACAATTCCAATAAATCATATACGAATCAGTGAAGCCAATGTGTGTTCAGCTTTATAGCATCACTTGTTTAATTCTCCACATTGGAGTTGTCAACTGGCGATTAATATTGACGTCTTGGTGAAGTCACTGAGCCGTCCTAATCCCACTGTCTGTTCGATAACTGGCACATTTACCTGTATGAAAGTTTAACAAAATTCTATAACCCTACTGCACATGTGTTTTTGGAGTAGACACAGAAAGCTGTTGTGTCCCTCTGCCATGGGTTTGCATGTGTAACCTGGCATGGACTCCCATACAAACATGCACCACACTAATTGTGGGGAGCGGAGCGGTGGTCGCGCGGTTGAGCATCGGACTTTCAATTGAGGGGACCGTGGTTCAATCCCACCTACCGCCGTTTCGAAACTTAGGCAATTTTGTTCACCCCACATTTGCCTGTGTCTTTCGGAAGAGACACTAAAAGCCAGTGGTCCCTTCTGTCTGGTGTCTATGCCAGGGGAAGTAAAAGATCCCACACAGGGGGTAAATGTGTAACCTGGAGTGGACTCACTAACTCTAGAGAAGAACAACTGCTGCGTTAGCCCAAGTGTGGGTTGTTTGGAGTTAACCACCTGCGACCTGAGAATTGTGTGTAGGATGAGTGCAGTGTGACCCACTGCCCAGCTAGCTGTGATAACGCAGACTTGGGATTACAAGACGGTTGTTATGATTATGTCCACCAGGGGTTCGGTGTTTATTAATCACAATATTCGGAATAAAAGTTTGAGGGGAGGCAGGGAATTAATTGAGGAGAAGAGAGGGGGAGGATGGGAGGACGATGGAAAAAGACGAGTGAGAAAGGGGGAGTTAGATGAAGAGGGGTGGAGTGTGAGAGTATTATGAAGATGGAGAGGGAAATGGAGATGGTGAAAGAGATTGAGAGATGGTGAGGTAGAATCAGTCAGTAAGGGAGCCAGATGAGAGTTTGATCATCTTTAAAATCCTGTCTGTCTGTCAATCGCTGATTCATCAACATGTTCCTTTCAGTTCTGCCCCTGTGAGACGTGAATTTGGTTGAAGTTGCGTACTTTCAGCTTCTTCAGTTACCTCAGTGATGTTTCCAATGAAATGCCTGGGAATGCTCAAACACAGCACGCTTCAAATCATCCACAGAATTCGCTATTTCACTCCAGGGTGGTCGACTTGTCAGCACTGTCAAATGAAATAGTCTGGCACCTAAATAGTTCACATAGGATAAAAATAATCAATAAATTGTGATTTTCCGGTAGACCTATGATATGCAAGGTTACTGAACAAATGGAGCTGTCGGTAGGAGAAAACATCTCATTTTATGGTAAATATAGGAGCATTAAAATACATCGCTGAAAGTAAAATAAGACAGTTTTGTGTCTTTGCATGTGGCATAATTAAGTAATCAAGTTGGTGTGGTCATCATCGTTGATTTATTCATTTAAAAACTAATGTAATTAACAAAAGTAAATGTGAATTACTTGTGGTGTGCCGTAGCATAGTGGCTAGGGCATTGAACTCTCGCATGAAAGAACTGTAGTTTAAATTCTGTGCTGCTTTAAGCAAGTGTTTTCATTCTAAGTTGTTTCAGAACATTCGGCTGTTTAAACGAGAACCTGATTAATACGCAGTGGAGGATATTAGTGTAGGGATAGTCTTTGCACATATATAGCAATGTGGCTGAATGCTTCCCAGAGAAGCTGTTTGATTGAACAGAACTGCCAGTGAGTACCAGTAAAACAAATAGCGCTAAGGACTGTATAAGAATTCATCTTTTTACTTTAAAATGTCTACAAATGCAGCAGACATAGATGTTCTAGTTCCTTCACTTTCCACAAGGTGTCATGTAACAGTTCTGTTATGTTCCTTGATCACTAGGCGGCATGGGCAAAGCTAGATACCTATCTGCAGTCTTCAAGACTGGTGGATAAATGACCAAGACGGGTAAACACAACTAATAAGACATGAGAGGAACCCAGCTTGTCACATGATTACCTAATAGTTCCAGGAACCTAAGGACCAACATTAATGACTGTCATTGACATAAGTAGTAGTAAAACAAGTTAAATGTATTGGTATTAGTTAAATAAATGGCTCAAAGCACATTTGTTGTCATTGAAAACAAACTGCTCAATAATGGCTGTGACTGACTTGAATTGCATCAGTACCAGTCATTCCCGCTCTAAAGGGGACCCTTGATTAATCCAAGACAGGCAAAAAATAGTTCTGGCTAAGGACTTGCGAGGCAGTCAGGCTATCGAGGGTAATATATCTCTGTCAACCTCTAAGTCTTTTTTCCTCAGCCACAAGATGATCTAATGTTGTTAGTTGGGGAAAAAAAACTATTGTAATTTTCATCCATGTTCGTTCACACATACACACATTCATGCATGCGCACACACACACGTCACACACACAGCATCACACGCACACATACACATGCTCAAATACACACACACACTCAACAAACACACACACACACACAACACCACACACACACACACCACACACACACACACACACACACACACACACACACACACACACACACACACACACACACACACACACACACACACACACACAACACACACACACACACACACACACACACACACACACAGTCCTACTCCTAAGTGATGTTGTTCTGGTTGTGTTGCCTCCACTTGGCCCAGTGCCAGGAGCTGTAAGTAGAGGATTGCATTTCAACATCCCGAGAAGGAAACCATCATATTCCATAGCTCGCTCTTCCGAGGTGCCTCTCTGACCAGACAGTAAATTACGATTTGCCGTGACGCTTCACAAAACCAAGACTCGACCACAAACCAATCTGTCAGTCTCCGTTTTTCACCGTTATTTAACTGTGGTACACCAAGGCACTGACAGGCAAACGATATCTCGACAAGCACATTTAGCCCATTATTTTGTTATAGTGTTTTTGTCAGTTTAATTACTCGATTTGCTTGCGACATCTTTGTAAATAGAATCACTGTCAATTGTGTGTAAAATTCCATTGAAGGGTGTTCATTTAGAAAGGAAACAATTGTGTTTGATGACAAATGTAATTTCTGGTTGCTGATTGCATTAGGTTTCTTGGGATATAGATAATATCAATATATTTTAGTTGAAACTATCATGCTAGTAAATAGGGATCAATTTGTTTGAAATGTTATTAATAAAAATAATAAAATTTTGGCTGTTTGCACACAATGTCCATTCGTAAGACCAATAGTTCAGATGAGATTTGTTGCAGGAACAATTTGTTTCATTTCATAACAGCATAGATGCAAATTTCTACTATTTGGAAAGCAGGAAATGAAATTTCTCATCTTGCTATATCTATTATAAGTTTTATTTGCAATGAACTCGTACTTAATAAAATGCAAAATAACTGGAACACAAAGAAATCACATCTACCTAGAATAGCAAATACACAAATTACAGCGTTAATCAGCTTAACTGTAAATATGGTTTGTATTTGAAAATTAAAACACGACGAAGAAAAAGAAATATTTCCCTCCTGAAACCTACATGTGGTTAGTAATGCCACCTTGTGCGAACATAGTAAACTAGTTGATTGACTTGATCCATCTACAAAAAGGTTTTCATAGAACACACACACAGTTTACACACCCATACACAGTCACACATACATACATATTCCTGTAAATATGTTCGTCTCCATGGTAACACCATAGAAAGGCAACGAGTGGCCAGGAATACACAGATTTATCGCAACTCAAGCAGAGTTCAAAGAATTGCCGACGTAGTGCATCAGAAATGTCTTGTTACCATGACTACTTGAGAATAAAGCACCAATTAGCTTCATTACGCGGGAGTGCATGACAAAGGGTGACTTCCAGAGATTAGGAGCGTCTTTAAATGGTATAATTGATACGTCTTTGACTGGCCAGGCCACCTGGGTGACTGTTGCGGAAGCTTCCTCGCAACGGTGAAGACGTTTTCACCCAAGTGACTGTTTTCACCTAAGAAAGCATTATATTTCTCTTAGTAATATTTATATTTGATTACCCGTGGTATTGTTTATTTATTTAATACATTAAATGCTTGTAATTTACAATTATATATACTATTTATAAGTACACATACATACTTATGCTTGCATGTGTGCACACATGCTCCAGTTCCCTTCACACTTACCAGACCAACACTTCTGCAGAATTGTGCATCACGCAAGCACGCAACACACACACGCACGCACGCACGCACGCATGCACGCACGCACACATTGTCTGTATTCGCTGTCAATTAACTTGTACACATTTAACCTAAAAATCAAATTTAAGACCACAGCTCTTCCCAGACATTAATGTCGGCAATAACCACATCAATTAAATTATAATTACCCCGGTATATAATTAAATTTTCCCGCCTCTCTATCCAGTTATAATTAAATTTTCCCGCCCCTCTATCCAGACTGGACACGGATGTGCCCGTCCACCCGAGAGAGGACCCAGGTGTGTCCACTCCCTCTACTGTCATAATTGGACCGAGACTCCCCCCGGCCCTTGTCAGACGCCATCGGATTAATCGACTCACCACTGGACCCAAGTTCCTGGGGTCTAGGAGACTTCCGCATAAGATTGTGTGTCCGTTATGTAGGCAATGACACCAACGCAGGGAGTGGCTGTGGCTACCACAATAACAGGCTTTGATTTCTAAAGTGACGGTGCGAGCTCCTGGGTTTTACTTTTTCCATTTAAAAGTACGTTCTTGTGACTACAGCACTAAATTTGTGTTTAGTTACTTATTTATTAAGCTCGGGATAATGTTCACAATTTTGAAGATTCCGCCTGCAACACATTCAAAGTGTAAATAAAATATCCAGTTTCAAAACAAACTTCATTGGCAGTAATGTCGAGGCGAGCAGTTAACCGCAACACCTTTTGATGTTTAACTTTCCTACGTTCTAGACAGCGCACTTCCTGTTACAAGTTACTACTGGCTAATTTTAGGCAACAGAGCTGGCATTACCTCCGTGGTATATTCCTTGGTAGGAATCCACGTGACTCTAGTTTAAAAGATGATAATTCTGTTGTTAAAGTGTTCGACCGATGTTAGCGATCCATCAATACGCTTGTATGCTGCCATTTGGTAACATCTTTGGTCTGTGGTGATCTGATAATAAATATTAGTTCAAAAGTACAGTTCCCTGTTTTTATACAACACATAGGTCTGCATAATAGTCGTTTCAGTGTCACACCTTGAAATTGGTGCCATTGGGTAAACCTTGTAAAACAAGCCAAATTTAAGTGTTTATTTACAAAATTGTTGTGTTAATATCTTATTTTTCCAGAGGCAGACGTAAAGTGAGGCTGTCAGCTCCTCACTCACCACAATTGGCAGGGCAGTCTTAGGTCTTAGGTGATTACCTCCAAACAGCCCAAACTTGGGCTAACGAAGGAGTTGTTCTTCTCTAGAACCAAACTTGGGCTAACGCAGGAGTTGTCCTTCTCTAGAATATGTGAGTCCACTACAGGTTACACATTTACCCCACATGTGGGATCTTTTACTTCCCCTGGCATAGACACCAGATAGAAGGGACCACCGGCTTTTAGTGTCTCTTCCGAAAGACACAGGCAAATGTGGGTGAAGAAATTGCCTAAGTTTAGAGACGGCGGCAGGTGGGATTGAACCACCGTCCCCTCGATTGACAGTCCTGGCGCTCTACCGCGCGACCACCGCTCCCCAGTAATATGCAACAGGAAGTCTGCTGTCTCGAAGGTAGGAAAGTCAATCGTCAAAGAGTATTGTGGTTAACTGCTTCAGCATTATTGCCAATCAATTTTGTTTTTGAACTCATTTACCATTTTAACATGTTGCAGGCGGAATCTTTCAAATTGCAAACATTGTTTTGAGCTTAATAAAGTAACTAAACACAAATTGGCAGGCAGTAGACCTTCAACATGTGTCATAAGAACGTAACATCAAATGAAACAGATTTAACCTAGGAGCTGGCACCAGTGCATTAATGTGACCTCAGCATTATGCATTTCATTCATTTTTGTTAGCTACTTTACAAATGTTTACTATTGTATGTGCATGCATGGGTGAGATACATACTGATATAACTTGTGGTGTTTATAGCAGGTTATTAGGTGCAGTGATAACAGTTTATATCTTCTTCCTTCCAGTTTCTCACCTGGCCAATATGTCAGAGTGTTTGTAAGCCAGATATAATCTCCCTGGTGATGTAATCCGGGCTAATCTGCAGAGTGACAGCTGCCGATACTGCGGTCTGGTGGACCAGCTGCAGCTCAGCCTCTTGTTCCTTCATCCTCGTCTTCCTTGATTAGTGGTGTCTGCTACATTACATTCAATTTCACCACGACTTTGTTCTCGTGTTGTTAGTTGGTGTCTGTTGTTTGTGCTCAGTTATTGTTTGTATTGGAGAACTACCACTCCAGCAGTGTTACTGGGAGTCAGCATCAGAAGTTTATGAGAATAGCTTTTTATTACATTATCCTATGCAACAATTGATTGTGTGCGTGTGTGCGTGTGTGCGTGTGTGCATGTGTGATGTTTGTGTTTGCATATGTATGTGTTAGTTTGTATAGATGTGTGTGTATGTGCATGCATGTGTGTATGCATGCGAGTACATGTGCGTTTGTGCGTGTATTCATTCATTTGTGCATGCATTCATGTTTGCCCGTATAGGCATGATTTATTTGTAGAAATATTAAAAGAAAAACAATCATATCTACATGTCAACATCACTGACGACACAATCAAATACAACAGCATGAACAGAGTTCTCAAACTTAAATGTCTACTGTGGCTGGGAATATGATAATCACCTGCCTGGTTACTTAGAACGTAACCCACCACACAAAGTTCATCAGTATCAAAGACTCTAGCATTGCCATTTTCCACTTCATGGCAGACAATCACCAGAGTCAGGTCCACTTGGCAAGTAAATCTTACTGCCCTTTCTGCTGTGACTTGACATTGCACTAAACTCACCAGTCAAACACGAAGCATTGTTGTTAGTCCCATGGTTTGACAGGTTCAAGGTACTCATGTCATCAACAGCATCCGCCATGTGTATGGAGCTGCCATATAGATCTTAGAAACCAATCAACTTTTTCTCTAATTTTGCTTAGATGTATCTTAGGGTGCTTCCAGTAGGCGTGATGAATCTGTGTTTGTTTTTATAATTCTAGTGAATCTCCAGTGCCCACCAAACTGGTAAATTTTCATATTTTGCCTATTTTATAAAACAATTCTTCGATAAATTATATACACATGACTATACGATTTGGCTGATTTCTTATAAAACAGGTGTAAGGTATTGTTGTATGCAAAATTGAATTGAATTAATGTCTGTCTACCATTATGTCATTATAGATACTTAATTTGAATGATTTATTTGTATTATTTAAATTATTTTTTTTCGAATATATACATTTTATAGACATTATTAAGTAATTTTTATTTACAATTTTATTTATATGTTTTACACATTTTCTTAAACATTGCAAAACACTTGCAAAAATATCTAATTTCAGTCTCAATGCATGGGTAAAGAAGAAAGGCGTTTTATTTCCAGTAGTTAATTTGTTCGCTTTGTAAAATATAATGAATTAGTGAACCAACGCCGCTTACGTGGGCATAGTCCCAGTGGCACCCCTCTCCACAACTTGAAGAGCCTGCAATCATGTGTTGACATGTCCTGACCAAATATTATGGCCTGATATGATTGTGGGCATCATCACGCTGACCCCCAGCGGAGATTGACTTTCGTTGACCGTTAGATGCAGTTCACGGATCAATACTGATCCAGTTAGCACCATTTGACTCTTTCATTAGTTCTCACGCTGTCGCGGTCCATCTTAATACAGCCAATTCTGTTCATTGAATCCTGTTTATAGTTAACTGTGTGGAGCACTGGAGAACTACTCCCTGTCTGCATCGAGTTTCTTTCTAGTAGAAGTCAGTGACCGTTGAAACAATCGCATTTCAAGTTTGATATATTTCACGTGCCACAACTGAGTTACAAAATTGTGAAATTGAGCTTTGTGCCTTATTAGAGGTGCAGTGCCTAGATTGTTGGACCCCAAAACAAGAGAACCCAGGTTGAAATCCCGTACTGCTATGTTGAACATTGGGCAAATTCATTCACTCTATGTTGCTTTGGTAGGTCACTCAGTTGTATGAATGTGTACCTGGCTACAGACAGTGGTGGATATTTGCAAAATATTAGTATTTGTGCATTAAATAAGAACTTATCTTTGTAAATGTTCTATACATAATTGCAACTTCAGAAGTTACACTGCTTATGTAGTCATTGCATGTGAAACATCTTAAGGTTAATTTTCCATAAACCGTATACATTTTCTGGTGTTTCTTTCAAACAGAATTGTGTTGACAAAGTTGTTATATTCTTACATTGATGGTTACAGGTGTATTTATAAAATTAAATGACAACTTGTCTGTTTAAGAATTCTGGTGCTTTGGTGCTACAGTGTATGTCAATTTCTGGTGAAAGCTAGAGCGTACTTTGTTTGATTTTGATAAATGTACTATGATAAATGGTGATATTGTCCCATTTAAAGGGAAATACAGCGGATTTGTTGTAATGGTTTGATAGAAGTATAGGTTATGGAAATAGATTTTGGAAATAGATTTTGGAAGATCTATTGATTGTTGTTTGTTTTCTGAAAAATAGTCATCTTGTAAATATTCCTTATAGGTTAGCTAGGTGTTATGAAACTGTCGTATGTGTGAGGACATGAGGGCATCTTTGCGTGCGTGCTTGCGTGCGTGCGTGCGTGCGTGCGTGACAAGAAGAGAGCAGTGACTGAGTCAGTGTAGACAGAAGGCTGCCGACAGGAGAATGCATTGATCCAACGGTGAATACAGATGATTGCTGACAAATTGCATTGTGTAATATATTTATGACTTATCAGACGTCTGCCATGTCTAGCAAGACAGTGCGTTTAGTGAGACACTTGGTGCGTTTAGTGGGCACTGGTGTGTTTAGTGAGGAACTGGTCTATTTACTGAGGCACTGGTGTATTTTGTGAGGCACTGGTGTATTTTGTGAGGCACTGGTGTATTTTGTGAGGGACTGGCATGTTTAGTGAGGCACTCATGTATTTTGTGATGTTCTGGTATATTTATTGAGGCACTGGTGTATTGTGTGAGGCACTGGTATATTTGGTGAGGCACTGGTGTATTTTGTGAGGCACTGGTGCATTTTGTGATGTTCTGGTGTATTTTTTGAGGCACTGGTGTTTTTATGAGGCACTAGTGTATTTAGTGAGGCACTAGCTGGTGTATTTAGTGAGGCACTGTGTATGTTTAATGAGGCACTGGCGTTTTTAGTGAGATACTTGATGCATTTAGTGATGGCGAGTCTAGGGAGGTGCTTCTTTTCAAGCAATATTCAATTCATGCTGAAGGCTGCTGATGGTGGCTGAAATGCTGATGTGAATAGAAACTATGAGTTGTGTAATCATGTATGTTGCTTGAATATTATACTTCCGACTTTATGAACATTTACTGGGGTAATTTGTACATTCAGTGAGGTAATTGGTGCATTTAGTGAGGTACTTGACCATTTAGTGAGGTAATTGGTGAATTCAGTGAGGTATTTGGTGCATTCAGTGAGGTACTTGACACATTTAGTGAGGTATTTGTGCATTCAGTGAGGTATTTGGTGCATTCAGTGAGGTACTTGACACATTTAGTGAGGTAATTGGTGCATTCAGTGAGGTATTTGGTGCATTCAGTGAGGTACTTGACACATTCAGTGAGGTAATTGGTGCATTCAGTGAGGTACTTGACATATTTAGTGAGGTAATTGGTGCATTCAGTGAGGTACTTGACATATTAGTGAGGTATTTGGTGCATTCAGTGAGGTACTTGACACATTCAGTGAGGTAATTGGTGCATTCAGTGAGGTACTTGACATATTTAGTGAGGTATTTGGTGCATTCAGTGAGGTATTTGGTGCATTAGTGAGGTACTTGACACATTTAGTGAGGTAATTGGTGCATTCAGTGAGGTATTTGGTGCATTTAGTGAGGTACTTGACACATTTAGTGAGGTATTTGGTGCATTTAATGAGGTACTTGACATATATACAGGTACTTGACACATTTAATGAGGTACTTGACATATATACAGGTACTTGACACATTTAGTGATGTATTTGACATATATACAGGTACTTGACACATTTAGTGATGTATTTGACATATATACAGGTACTTGACACATTTAGTGAGGTACTTGACATATATACAGGTACTTGACACATTTAGTGATGTATTTGACATATATACAGGTACTTACACATTTAGTGAGGTACTTGACATATATACAGGTACTTGACACATTTTGTGAGGTACTTGACATATATACAGGTACTTAACATGAGGTACTTGACATATATACTGAGGTTCTTGTCGCACACAGTGAGCCCCTGCCTGCTGGAGGTGCTGGCCGTCTACATCAGGTAGCCGTGTGTCACAGGATATTACAGATATTTAGCTGTCTGATGTCGCCAGTGATTGGGTTAATAAACCAACAAGCGTGTCATGAGAACTGGCAGCTCGTGGCGATCAAATAAATCATGCTTGGACTTGTGTCACAGCTCACTACGCTTGCTGTGATATAGACGTCTCACAGACAGCCATAGTGCGAGATCTGAAAAATACATAGTTCACATGCAAGAATACATGCATGTACATCAGCACATTATTGCATGTTTGCATGCATGCATCCAGGCATGCATGAATGGATACTTTCTAGTTTTCTAGTTGTTTCCTACATTTGGCAGGGTTCTATTAACTGACTAGTCTGTATATACTGTGGGGAGCAGTGGTCGCGCGGTAGAGCGCCGGACTGTCAATCGAGGGGACTGTGGTTCAATCCCACCTACCGCCGTTTCGAAACGTAGGCAATTTCTTCACCCCACATTTGCCTTTCGGAAGAGACACTAAAAGCCGGTGGTCCCTTCTGTCTGGTGTCTATGCCAGGGGAAGTAAAAGATCCCACACAGGGGGTAAATGTGTAACCTGTAGTGGACTCACAAATTCTAGAGAAGAACAACTCCTGCGTTAGCCCAAGTTTGGGCTGTTTGTCGGTAATTATCTAAGACCTAAGTTACAATGTTATGATCTTACTAGGTCTCATTGAACTAGTCGGCCTTTTCCAGATAATTAAATGTATAAAAATGGCATGTCTTTATGACCGGAGCGTTCAGGTGTTGCATATTCATCTGCAGAACCTCTCCACCTTGAACAGTTTCAATAGAGACTTGTCATTCATTAGCTACCTGGAAAGCGTGGAGCTGTGTGTATTGGACCGCGACACTGTTGTGTCACACTTCAGTGATCTTGTACTCCCTATCAATTGTGCTTCGGGTTGACAGAGTTAAGTAGCACTAAACACCTGCTTGTCTTGTCTGCCACTTAAAGGTCCATGCTCTGTTCGATTTTCCACTTGTTTCGTTTCCACCTAATATTAATTAAATGGGTGTGGAAACATTTAAACATAGCATTATTAGGATACAATCCAACACCGTGCAGCTCGCTTCATCACTGGAGACTGCCGCTCTAGACACCCAGGATCTGTCACAACCGTGCTCACCAACCTTAACATCGGCACATTAGATACATTAGATAATAGACCAAAGACTAACATTTATGTACCAAACCGTTAAAGGATCTATCCCAGCCCTCTCCACTGAAATATTCTTCCGGCCCCAAAAAACAAACAAAGGACACATTCAGCCTAAGCACTTCCCAGATCATGTAGCCTCACATTTTTTCCAACAATCAACAACACCAGATGTTTCATAGTACCTACAGCCCACACTGAACAATTTAAGAATAATTTTTTGGTAAAACAATAGCCGACTGGAACCAACTAAACGAGTCGCAGGTCCAGGCTGAAACCATAACTGACTTCAGTCGCCTGACCTGCGGCTCAAACACTCAATAACATGCGCACACACCCCCGTCATATATAATAGCCAATATTGGCTCCTTACAACGTATCCCATTCAGATTCAGATATATGACCAGGATTTGATGAGCATGATGCCGTGGTATATTTTAAGTAATTTCTCATACTTGGATATCGGACGTTGACCACATATTACACTCAAACTGCATTTGGTTTGACCAGCTCCTTAAATCTACTCAATGTAAATGTTAGATGTTTCACGATTTATTTCATCAATAGGTATTTTGGTGTGAAAATAAGAGTGGTGCTACATTATTATATATGGTAGGCAGTACAACAGATCAAATAAATATGTTGTACACAAAATAAAAAGATAAATTACATTAGGATGATTTATAACAAATGAAAGCCTTTTAAATGGTGCGGTGTGGTATTTGAAACTGGGAATTCCTCTTAGTTTCAGAAATTCCTAGCCATTTCTTGTGCTGTTACGTTTCAAATCAGTCATCAAGAAATTCAAATTGACGAAGCCGAATGACAAGGCATTCAAAGTGACAGTACTTAAGTGTAACTTTGTTTATTTGAGCATCATTAGAAATAAATTGCGTATCACCAATGGAGTGCATACGAATATGCATGTCATTCCT